>JBBPQV010000274.1:0-26837 GCA_038092675.1 Boletus rufocinnamomeus
GGTAGCATTCCACACCCACCTACTTGTCCAGTTTTGGCCCTGGCGTTTCGGATTCGCCGCTTAGCATATCATAAACGCAATTACTAGGTGAAAGTTACCTCCTGTGGAACTTGTCAGTGAAAAGGTGAGAGAGGGCTTGTTTTTCATACCAAATTGTTACCACCAGGCAGGCGGAAGAATGAAGGTTTCATTTCATACAACGCCTTCGAGGTCATCAATAGGTGTGTCATCACATCAAAGTGCACCAATATCATCACGTACGGTTGAGATGTCGATCCTCATGCCATTTTCGCGATTGTTGAAGGTTGGAGGAAACAAGGAAAACATGGCAAAGTTGATGGTCTGACCAGCTGCTTCGGCTCCGTCGAAAGTGACTGTGAAATTGTTCGCTGTAGAGTTGGGGGATGACGTCGGTGTCAGGTGCAGAGTGATCTGATGCCAAGTCGTCTGGGATCCATTGATTAGGACGGAAGCAGAGGCATACATTTGGCCCGTGGAACCCTGTAATGCAACGGTAGCTGTTCCATTGAAGGAGGAAGCCACCGGAAATCTATAATAGAAAGATGCGTTGTATGTCCACTCGGAATTCACTTGGATTCCTGATACGCTATGTAATGAAATATTCACGAAACACAGCGAGGATGACAAACCATAGTAGCCGCTGTTCCCGAAACCAACTTGTCCAGAAGTACCTGCTGGAACGGTTAACTGAAGAGAATTCGGGAGTGCAGGGGAGACGGGCGATGGATCAGCTATCACGTTGATCATTGCAGCGTTAACAGCGCTCCACGAGTACAGTGCACCGGTTGTGTCTGGATATGACAGTTAAGTGACGTTCGAGCACTCCCATTGGATCGCTCACTTGGCGTGACTTGTTGGAATGCTCGATTTTGCAGCACTGAAGAAGGGTAGTTAGTGGTAGTTGCAATCTATGCCACGGCGTGATGACCAACATTCAGCGTAAAGACCACCATCACCGCTCTATGTGACCGTTAGTCGGGGCTTGTAGTTTGTACTAGGGTCGGCTCTTACATGCTGTGAAAAGGTTTTGTGTACCCTGCATATGAATTGCAAGAACACCACTCACATTAATGTCCTGTGGGTTTGGGAAACATGTCTGTCAGATGAGAGTACCACCCGGGTGAAATAACCATGCCTCGAACATCTGCCCATCTAAGCAAGATCGTGAGTGGCTTTGTACTAAAAACGAGCAATAGGGCGTACAGAGGAGAGGGGGGATAGAATGGCTCGCGGTTCCATTTACCGCAACTACTGTGGTTGCCGACGCACCGCCGACGAAGACGATAAAAGCTAGTAGACCTTGGGCAAGAATATGAGATAGCATTTGCGGACTGAGTTGGCGGAGTCATGCCGAATCATTCGACCGGTTCTTGTATGCTCGCTCCACTGCGGCGGTGTGTTGGGTATCAATCGAGAAGGCAATGACTCTCGTAACAACGGCCCCACTCTGCTCGGGTACTGGCCTGTAGTGACACAACCCGGTAATCAAAGAATGAGAGATTATTAAAAACGGATATGGTCTATCTCACTAAACGGTTTCCATCACGTTCATTGGAGTCCATCTCCACTGCTCGTGAACCGTAATGTTGAGCTCCTGCGAAATTTCTCTACTCAATAAGGAAGGCAAACGCCATACCCGACTTCAAGTATCAGATCCGGTGCTGCGATGATCAGGAATCAGATCTTGGTGACCCAATAATACACCTACTTCGTCGTTTCCAAGGACCAACTATAATCCCTCTTGGTCCGAACAACACATCAAAAGGCATTCATTCAGCTGATTCGAAAGGTAGCAGCACGATGGTAGTTAGCAGGCGAATGCACATAAAATGAAAAAAGGGTGAATTCACATCAACCCCCAACCCCTGTCCCAAGGAAAAGCCGCCAAAATATCTGGTCACCAGACGTTGCTACAAGGATTGTTCCTGGTCGATGTGGGTTCACTGCAAATCCGCCAAACCCGAACGTTAACGAACTTCCTGACACGGGTTATCCGTCCAGACTCCAGATGTGATGCCGTACTTCCAGACCGCGCCAAGAGTGCCATCACACGGGCCAGATCAATTCGACTCTGAGGTATATAGCACCCTCTCAACAGGGGAGAGAACGCCCCTGTGCGAAAGGCAGACGTCAAGAATTGCTTTCCCTGAATCCATCCTCGATTAGCATTCATGCGACTCGTCGCATTGGTAATCTCACAAGTTGCTCCGGCGTCCCCGGTCATGAAAATGTGATCGGATTCCTCGTTCGCAACATCGACGAAAAAAATACGAGGGGTGGGAGATCCCTTTGCACCTGATGTTCTATCAAACGGGACGAATGCGAGATCGGACAAGTCGCTTTCGATTCCAGTAGGGTCAGTGGGGTCAGGACCCAGGTGCGTATGTACCTAGCAAGGATCAATGGAGGTTTCGAAGGTGATTATTCAGCTTACCAACGTTCGGAAAGTTGGTCACATTAATCCATGTTACTCCATAGTCGGTAGATTTCCATAACCCGTGCCCACTACGAGCATCAAAGTATAGGATGTTGTTACCGTTCGAACCTACAGCCAAAGGCTATATATACGGTTACAAGTATGAGTGTATATGCGCGTTGGAGCCTGTATGCAGGAGTACCTCGCCCCTGTATAGTCCCGAGTGATAAGTTTCGAACGAGGAAACCGACTCATGTTCCATGAGAGGGCATGTTTTTCCCTACCTTGAACAACAGAGGAGACGTAGGCCATGTCGACCTGTAATCAGTGGAGATTAGAATCATCTCGTTATTCGAGTCATATGAGTTGTACATCCCAGCAGCCTAGCCATGTACGGTGTGAGTCAAAATACAGATCCGAGGTCTGCATAAAACATCACCCACGCGATATAACTGAACAGGGTCAACCGAATCGGTAGTGGGTGCATTACACCAGTCCACGATACGTTTGGGTTCACAGAGCGATATGAACCAGGCGTTGCGTTGGGCCGGATTTCTCCGCTCTAGCTCTCTGCACATCCCGTTCAGACTTTTTGGGTCAGCCAGCTCAGGTCACAGAGCCGATCGAGTCGGTCCGGGGCTATGCCACCCCATATTTGAGGAGGGGCCTGTCTCATGCAAGGGGATTTTCTCACTAGACTTATCTCCCATCTCCCACTGTCTCCCCTTTCTCCAGACGTCTCCAGCCCGAAATTCACTTACAACCACGCTGCCGGGGTATCAGATTATTCAGATAGATATACGAAGATACTGATGTAACTCCGGCGGGCGAACGCAACATTAGGCACGACATCCATCCGTCAAAGCAAGAAGAACACAGTACATCTACTCCTCCTTCTTGGCCCCAATCTTCTTTTCTGCCTCTGCAATAGTTGCAGCGTCAGTCCGTGGTCCAGCATCAACTGTATACAAGCATTTCAATCAAGTGTGAGTGTGAGGAAAAGGGTGAACGTACCACCGAACATCGAGGCGGCCTTGAATGGTCTTTTAAGGTCACCCTCTGCTGCTTTCCCGAGTACATGAATAGCGACAAGTTTCGCATCATACAAATTCTTCAGGCCCATAAGGGCTTGGATAAAGAGGGGCTGAGTGTACTTCATGTAGATATGGAAGAAGGCCATCATGGCGATACCAAAGTACGCGCCACGGAGCTAGAGCATATGGGATAAGCGTGGAAAGAGGTTCGATCAAGTGATATACATACGAGTTTTGAAGTCTCCGAAAGATCATAATCTCTTACGGTGGTCGTGATGAGTCCACCAGAGTCAGGCGACTAACAGGATAGGTGAGCGAGAAGGAAAATGGAAAGCTCTCGGGGGCTGACCATCGGACTGGGTGTGTCGACTGAGGTAGAAAACATGAGGATGGCTTCAACTTGGAAGAAGTAAGTGACACACCATATTTGAGGACTGTTTGGTCGTTCTTTTGCTTGACCTGAGTGATGACGTGTCAGCGCCGAGACTTACAAACAAGAAGGCGAAGGAGAGAGGACCTTGTAGGAGACGAAGAAGTATGTGCCAATGATGATGACCTGGCTGAGAACGTAGCCGAGTCGAACATAGTTGAGAACAACCGGGTCGTCGAACGGGATCCTGCGGGCAACTGGTGCAAGTAAAGAGATTAGCAGACCACTCAAGCAAAAGAAGAAAAAGGTAGCTACTCTGCATGGCCCCGAGGGAAATCATAATGTTTTGCACACCGGCGTTCATGTTTGCAACGAGGAGGAGAAGTGTCTGAGGACTGTCTTGACGGAGGATGGAAAAGCCTGCGCTGTGAAACCAATTCGGATGTGACCAAATATGTGGTCACGTGATGGTTGTGTGACATGTCACATTGTTATGACGTCGGCCCTGACAAGTTTGGGGCGCAGCCGAGGTTAGTCCAGAACGATGAGCTACCACGAAACAGCGTCGCTATCTCGTGCGACGTCGATCTCGCGCGCATCGAAACATGGAAGCACACTCTCCCGTTCGCAGTCCCTCATTAAGAGAAATGTAGCTCCACAAGACCTCAAACCATCCGACGTCCTCATCGAGCGTTTCGTCGCTTGGAAAGCTATCGTGAAACAGCTCATTGCCTACTTTGAGGGTCTTGCAGACATTCAAAATAACATTGCACGCGAATACACCAAGCTCAGAGCGGTAATACAAGTGCCCTTCAGGGCAGGAAACCAGTTTCTTGGAGAAGGTGGTCTGCAGGCACGTATCACTCCATTCTAACCAGTGGCTCACTGTGATGTGTGATGAAGGATGTATTTTATGCCATACGTGATAAAACTAGGGTCATTGCCGACCAGCATGCCAACCTCGGTCGTACCATCGACAGTTCGATTGTACAGCATCTTCAGAAGCTCAGAACGGAGATTAAAGCACATATCAAGGTGGCGCCTCTACACTTTCCATGTGCTTGTTTCTGAATTTCCATAGAATGTTCAAAACGACACTGGCAAGCTCGCTACAAGTGTCGCTAAAGAGCGTGAGCTCTCTGCCAAAATGATAGGAGACCTCGCCACCAGTATAAGCATCTTCAAGAACACGCCGATGACTATTACCGCAAAATTAGACCCGTATGTTTTTGCCTTTGCTCTCTTATGTGCCCTCACCCTTTTCAGGTATGTTGCAAATGTGGCCGTTGCTCGTCAACTCCAGAAACAAGTACACGAAGAAAACGCCCTCCAAAAGTCTATAATAATTATGCAGCAAAATTCTGCCCATTTTGAAGATGGAATTGTCCGTGCCATTCAGTCTGCTTGGCAGACTTACGACGAGTGGCACTCTCGCATGTCATCTTCCGTCCAAGACACTTGGCGCGTCCTTGGAGAAGCCATGTCTTCCCTTTCCCCAGATCGAGAATGGATCTCTTTCTCCGCCCGTTCAGACCATCTCCTCGATCCAGAGACGCCTTTGAGAAACCCAGAGACAATCATCTATCCTTCCAAAGACGATCCAAGCGTCATGGCCGTACATACTGGCTTGCTTGAGCGCAAGAAACGGTTCACACGAACATACCGCGAGGCATATTATATCCTTACCCCTGCTGGCTTCCTCCACGAATACGCTTCCTCCGATCCGGAACACATCGGAAGCCACCTTCCTGTCTTCTCCCTCTTCCTTCCTGCATGCACGCTTGGGCCACCTTCCTCTGGCTCGTCGAAATCCCACAAGTTCCACATTGAAGGGAGGAAGGATGGCACCGGTTCCCATACTGGAAGTTTTAAATTGATTGCGACCGGTCAGCATGCCTGGAGCTTCAGGACACGAAGCCGTGAGGACATGATGGAATGGTGGAACGACATCAGGATGCTCTGCGCGAGATACCTCGTCGCGAGTGAACAAATGGATCGTGGGGGGCCAGTCCAAGCGGCCGTACGTTCTGTCGGCTATGTCAGCGAGGACGACGAAGAGGGTGACGATGAGGGATCGAGTATCGAAGAGGAGCTGGACGATGAAGAGGACGGTGATATCTATCAGGACGCTGTCGTTGATGAGGAAGGAGAGCCACCTTCATACTCGCATAACGGAAAGGATTTGGTATCAGTGATTGGGAAGAACGGATACGCGGTAAGTACTGGATTTTTCATCTGGGCGTCGATTTCTCGAACTGCTTGTTCCCCGCCACTGATTCACTGCTTCTCATTCCGCTTAGCTAGAAAAAAAATCACCCCCATTAGATCGCGACCATGAGCATGACGATGGGGGCGTGAACGGACAAACGAATGTATATCGAAGGACGAGTCAGCGTCAGCTCGAGAAAGCACCAGAGGGTCGGCTCCCACGTTCAGCTGAACATAGTCGTTCGTATCTTGACTCGAATGGCGCCTCGACTATCAGAGGTGTTCCGCACGCGGAACGTGGTTATGATGGAGGGGAAAGCGCAGACAGTCACACCGAAGAATCTCTTGGTGCGCCTGGGCCTGCACCAACGGAGAGTCAGTTTGCGGAGGAAGTATGATCTGATGTATGTGGCAGGTATATTTATCAGACCCGGCCCTTTCGTGGACTGATGGTCCGATTTTTTTATTGTCGATTTTTCATCGGGGTGACAGTGAGAGCATGAGCGACATGCCCTGTTTTGTGATTACCATCACTCATCTTGTCAGCCCTACACACGAGTTCATAGTGTACCAATATTGTCCGAAGAATAACAACGTCGCACTGCATTTTTTTCATGGAGATAACTGGCCGGTGGGTGTTTGGAGTGGAAGTCGCCGCGTCAGATGACTACGAAAAACCCTGGCCACAGTGGTCCGCGATCTGTGTTACATAAACTAGGTTTTGCATCCACTCCGCCGAGTCCTGACGGTGTATGCCACTGTAGTTGGTCCGCGTGTGCCACATGCAACTGGTCCGATACGCTCGCCAGGCCTGGGCCCTGGGGTGGCTACGTATCGTATCCTTCTGACGTGGTTCTTGTCTCTTGGCATGTTTTCATTTTGTTCCAGTTGTATACATACCAGGTTTGGTACTCTTCCAAACCACACCACTCCGGGGTATGTGCTTCCCTTGGGTTTCTTTTGGATCGAGATTGATCCACCTTTGGAGGTGGGAAGCTGCACCGGGTTCCAATGTGACATTTCAAGTGCGAGCCAGGCTCAGACCAGCTCCTGTTCGATTTCATACTCATGTTTGAAATGGTATCGCTAGGTCCCGAGCGACTGGGCAGCATGCAGAATCTGGGTACGTCATTTAAATGCCAGATATCCGTTTTGAGTTTCAATGAGTCTCAACTGGGTACTCCCAAGGGACGTCGTGCTTGTAATTTCACCGCGGATGCAGGCGTGAACGCTTGTCTGGACGGTGGCTGCAAAGGCGGTCTCGTCTGCGACCCTTCCAACGAGACAGTGAGCCTTCTCCTTTACTCGCAGCGCATCTCCACATCAGGACAGCTTGTCGGCTCTGCCACTCTAGCCGAGTTTACGCTCGACGCGGATGGGGTCGATTACTACGATGGCTCGTTCTGTCAGATATTTTCGTGCCCTGTCGGCTGTCGCACGTCGATAGAGTTGTTCGCGTGCTGCACCTGCTCAGTTTCCGTCGTCAACGGGTTCAACTTGCCGATGAACATCATTACGAGCAACCCTGCAAGTGCTTGTGGCATCTCCGACTGCCCCGTCAATCTCAACCCGACGTGTTCGTTCTCTGTTTCCATCGGATAACTCGAGCACTGAAACTCCCCGTGGCAGGTCCCGTACCGCTTCAAGGACCGTTCAACGTCACCGACGCCGTCGGCTGTAAGAGCGCCTGTGAGGCCGATCTAGACGGTGACTCATGTCAGCACTTATCTGTATCTCGTTATGTACCTCGTAGATGGTTGGCGGCTCACTGATTTTCAGCCCTATCGTGACAGCGAATTCACCTAATTGCTGTGCGGGCTCTTTCAGTACGCCCTCGACATGTCCATCGTCGGGCGTTGCATACTACAGCTATTTCAGTACGTGCCTTTTCGTTTGGAGCTCGAGATGTGTTTGATGATCGTGATGCGTGTTATTACAGAGAATAACTGTCCATTGGCACGGTGCTACGTGTACGATGTTCCCAGTGACACATTACCTTGCATTTCCAGCCCCGAGGATGAGTTCACAATCACATTTTGCCTTTGGGGCCTTTAAACGGAGGGCTTTTCTCCAACCAAATTTCTCGGCGTAGTAAGCTGAGTAGAAGGTTATGCATGGTCAGTACTCTGTGTATCAGCAACATTGGGGTAGTACGTTCTGCTCTTGAGAACTGGGCACCAGGGCTTCTGTATGAGCATGTTTAAATCGAATAACTTACAGGTGTAACCTTTACATGATCTATCAGAATCATATATACATACATATAAATACTGGAGGATGATGCATGACGGTTGAGGTTGGTACGTGTCAGCTATTCTTCCATTCGCTCTCCCATACCTGTCAATTCATCCATCAGCACGAGAACGCCATCATTTGTATTGGCGGAATTACCTCGAAGAATCGACGGCGGTCAGCAACTTTGATCCCACGACAGCTGGTCAGGTCAAGCTTCTCCAAATTCGGACAGGTATCGATGATCGGGAACAGCGCACTACCTATAAGATAAATGGATGGCCTCTTAGTACATACCGCTCGATGGCAGTTTAGCGATACAAGACGGACTTGTCAATTTGGTGCCCGCGACTTCGAGCACGACGAGCGACGAACAGCACGCCAAAAATGGCGCTGCGTCATCGTCGAGTCCAGTGTTATTGAGAGCAAGTTCCTCGAGTCTGGGTGGGCTGTCATGGATCGTCTCCGACATCAGCCCGCAAATACGGCAACCCTGACAAGTTGAGGTGCTAACATACAGCAATCCAAAGTCACACATGGATATGTTCGATCAGTCATACGCAATGTACGGTGGGACGTGCCTTGCACTTTCGTCCGACTCGACGAATGACGTTGGTGAGCGCACCATGTTCGTCATGACGAGACGTGAGTCCCAATTTGGTATTCCCAACGAGGCTGAATTTTTCGAGGTGTTCAAAGTTTTCCATAACGTCCGTGAGCGATCTGAGCGTGTCGTCCGTCATGGTCATGGCGGATATATTGCCGATCGAGGCAGACGAACCCTGTCCACTGCCGAGTGCACCCAAGTAAAGCGTCCGTATGTTCCGCAAGGCACTGATCAGCGAAACAATATCTGTGCTTGACAGTGCCGTCGACGTGAGCGACAACTTCTCTATAGCAGAAAAAGGAATGACCGTTGATGGCGGAAGACGGTGAAGACGCGTAAAAGAGACGTCCAGGCGGGTCAAATTTGGGCAGCGCGCGATGAAAGCGTACATCGAGGTTTCGGAGAAACCGAGCTGGCGAAATTTGAGGTTTTTCATACGGGGTAGGGTCATGTCTGGTTGTTGTGCGAGTCCGGCGAGAAGCTTGGAAAAGGTGCTATCGGTCTGGATAGGGTCGTCGTAGGGATCGGCGATGCGGCCGGTATCAGTGGTGTGATTACTCACCCAATTCGGTATGCCTGCCACCTTTAGTACTTCCAAGTTGGTGCAAGAGATCAACGGTCCGAGGAGGGATACGGGTGGAACAGATGTATAGTTGAGGTTGAGGGTAGTCAAGGACGGACTCGCATTGCCAATGACTTCTGCGGTCCTCACGCCGACCTTGGAACAACCGCTATGATCGTGTTAGAGAGTCATACTGAGAGAACTATTCGCCGCACCGGAGCACAAGAATGCGGAGACGAGGAAGAGAAGATAATATGGACGCAAAGACCGTATCAGCAAACTTGTCGAAACCAATCAAATGGAGTTCTCTGAGTGCTGCATTGTTTACAACAGAAGCAACCGTTTGTCTTTGAACGCCGGGTAGATCGCTGGAGAGCACGAGGGATGGCCCACGCAAGAAATACTTTAGTACTGTATTTCAGATTGGACAAGACACGCTCGATCATTACTTGGAATCTTACCAAAACAATTAGTCCATGCGATAAAAGCGTCGGGCAGCTGGATCGCAACATGGAAAACAATCTTGGTACTAATGTGTCAGGCAAACGCTTTAGATAGTATTTGGAGCGTGTCCATGATTGTTCGCTCTCTGAAAGTACTCGAACGTGGGTCACGAAGCGACGAGCCGCGAGGGAAGATAACGACGGTACGGGGGCCTTTTGAGGGAGGATACGACTTGACAAAGCTGTCGCCGAGGGAAAATGGCTTGGTTGCAACAGGGAAGCATCGTCCTCCGTGGGCGCACCAAATGCTGGGACGTTACCCCCACGTCGCCGCTTGCCAGCCGGTGGCGCACTCGGTAGTTGTTGCTTGCACCGGGACATACAGATCTGCACTACTTGTCCGGATATGTGCAATGTTAAGTAGGAATCTGTGGGTAATGGTGGATAATGTGTGCATCCCTGGTGAGGTTGGAACAGCCTGATGATGTTCACAGAAAAGGAAGACGTTTCCCCTGACTCGTTCCCACGATTACGGGTAGTCTGGTGGCCGGCCCGTCTAAAAATCTAATTTATTGTGTTCTCCTCACCGCATTCCAAAGACCCTCCTCGTGCGTCCCCGCCAGCTCCATGTCCAAAACATCTGCCTCATCTTCCTCCTTCAGCTCCACCTCCAATGCCTCCTCGTCAGTCTCATCCGACATCAGTTCGTCCTCTTCAATTTCCGCACTCGTCCCTCGTCGCGTTCTCGTCGCCTCCCGATCGTACGTCCGCGTGAGACAAGCCAGTGGTCCGCATCCTCCATGCAGACGGCGGGTAGATGAGCGGGGTGTACACATCCCAATGAGGTGAAACTCCAGGAGGCTTGGCAGATCGATCCGCCGCTTCGACATCAGGATCAACGGATGCATCCGTGGGGTTCCATTCCTCGGGAGTATTTGCAGGGACGGAGGGTTCGGACTCGAGGCCATGGAATGCTCCTAGCGACTTAAAATACTCTTTATGGTTATGGTAGCGTGCACCGATGGCTTCCACGGCATGTTCGACGGCACCGATGGTGATCTATAATAAGAGGTATTTAGAATGTGCAACATCAACTTCCTGTGGAATCCTGAACACACCTGATCACCATGTCTCCATGCCCGGCTCCGTTGTTTCAACCTTATTTCTTTTTCCCTCCACACAATCACCCTGTGTATTATGTCCATCACGAACGTTACCATCGCGGCTTGCAAATGTCGAATCAGTTGGGCGTCGATGGACTGTGCTATCGCCGACCCATCTGCCTCTTCCTCGCCATGCTCGACGGACAAGTATAATTTAAGTGCAAATACTGGTCAGTAAGTCACAGTCCGAACGGAACAGGCTCAGAGCGCCAGGAAGTCGCGACCCACCCCATCAACTTCCCCAACGCACTCAAGTTCAACAAATCCATACCCTGGCCGCGAAGATACGCCGCATCGATACCCAACTCGGCAAACTGAGCCTTCAGTTTATACGGAAGCGTCAAGCCTGGTTTGTTCTTCTTGGACACGTTCTCCGGTAATTTCGTTTCGGCGTCAGAAGGCGCCTCGGAGCACGGCACAGGGGTCGAAACCGGCGGCGTTTCACCCCGCTCCAATTGTGCTTTCTTGCCGGGTTTGAATCTTTCTAACCCTGTGTATACGGCACCCTCGGATGCTGCGGCATTCTCGCGAAGTAATGCCCTTTTTCGACGCATATAGAGTCGCTTCTGGATGCGACGGCATGAACGAGGGGAGAACGACGGCAGGTCCGATTCAACGTTCGCAGTTGGGTCTGGATTGCCGAGCAGGAACGTAGACATATTGCCCGTTCCAGGTGGGGGAATTACCTCGAGCGACGTAGGCTGAGAGGAGGCATTGGGTAACGAGGATGGGCTGTGAATAGCGACATGTGGAGGAGCACAACTCGTCCAAGTACTTTCACTCGGAACTCGACCCGACTGACGTACCGCAGGGTCTGCACCTCCGGATAAGACCAACAGTATCGGATCGATCACCGCGTTAGACGGGTACTGGGAAGCGTCGTTTGTTCCCTGCGGCGCAGTCATCCCATGTGGTAAGCTCAACACTTCCACTTCACGAACGCGGGGTACCCTTTCATCTCCGTGCTCTGTTGGAGTTGTCGCTGTGACTGAGCCCTCTCGGCTTTTACTAGCTTCGCCACCATCGCTTCTTCACCCTCCCTCAACATGCCATCCAGAACCAAAAGATGTGGGACCTCTAAATGCCCCATCAACATCTCACGTTTCCGCGCAGACGTCGATGTGGATTCAGGCGATGGTGAATGGTGAATAGAAGGCGGGGAATGGCAGCCTTCGTTAACTACTGTTTGTCCTCGAACCCGGCTTTGAGCACGTCCTTTTGCAGCACCGCAGGGCCGTCCCCGTATTCGCTTTGGTGGCTCGTCCTCTACACCCTCCGTATCAGCGACAGCATTGCTCTCGATGAATGCGAGATGCTCCTCGCGGGCGATCCAGGAAGCTATATGTTCCTCTACGTCGATCCAAGCTTGGCTAACTTCGAGTGCAGGTCCGCACAAGTCCTCGCCTGCATCAGAGCCCGAGTGAGAACGCGAATCAGAGGAGGACCTGTCAACTGGCATACCCACGTCCCGGCGTTCGTCCCCAAAACCGTCCTCCATGTCCACGTCTTCGCCACCTCGTTGCATGGCCAACGTCGCAGCGCCCTCCTCCAGCGCCTGCAAGTACATCCATACCTCTCATTTAGTCCTTGTCGGGACGCAAGCAGCGACGAGATCTGGTCTCCATCTAGAATGCACCGAAAGGGCGCGGAAAAATGCGTCGTGTTCAGCGGGCATCCAGCTAGAGAGAGCGTGTGCCTCGGCGACCTCCTCGAGGGCGCCCGCAGCGCTTGTCTGGTCCTCGTTCACCCGCGACCCTATCTGTAATCCCAGACGCGCGCCAGTTTCTTTGAGATGCTGGACGAAAGAGGGGATATACCCGCCCAATACATCATATTCATGATCCATACAACTTCTTGAATGATACATAGTGAACTGAGGTAGTAGACTTGGACGTCGGAACCAAGTTCACTTCGGCTGCAACACTCAGCAAGATAACGCTGTGCAGGTGCATAGCATGTAAACGTCTAAAAGGATTATGAACGTCATTGTATATGCATCAGTATTATTCGTTCCGTTGACAAGGACACAGTACCTCAGCACTCGCAGGTAGTAATTACTGGTAGAAGGACATGTTTTCCGATGATTGACACGGTAACGCCGCGGCGGAGGTTGTAGTGTTCTGTCCCACGGTGATTATGATCCTTCGTGCAGCCTCGTGCTCACCGCCCGTTCGCCGCTAAACCGTCCTTACCGGCTGACCCATTGACTGCTGATTGACTGGGGTCGAGCTACTGACTGGCAGCGATGGCGAGCCGACCAATCTCACCAGTGGAACCCACCAAGAAACACCCACCGCTCATCCAGCCAAATGCTCATCCGTACGCAATCAAGACGACGTCCTCTGCTTTGTTGTCCCGCTCGAACTCGTCACCACACTCTGCCCACCATACCAGGCATCATTATGTCCCGTCTTCCCGGATACCGACAGGGACGAGGATGCGGCACCATCATTCGTCTTCATTGCCGTCAATCGAGGCAAAAGTGTGTGGTGACGTGCGCACCGTCCCCGCGCCACTACCGACCCCACCGTCAATCGTTGTTGCCTTACCAGACAACCCATCGGTGTCGTTGAAGCGTGCAGATGAGCCGAAACTCACGCACCGAGTGCGGAGGGCAGAGACGATGCCACCGAGCAGCGCCACCACGACCATTACAGGACATCACAGCTACGATCAGAAAGCCAAGCATAGTGACCAGGACTCCGAACCGGAGTTATACGTTGGCTTGCCTCCTAACCCCAAGCAATGGAACACAGACGAACTCACTACCTATCTCAAGACGTCTCTCAGGTCGGGCCGCAACACTGACGGGGACAAAGACGACTGCCTCGTGGACATACTCGAGTATGTCCGCACACGCGGTCTCACAGGTCGTGAGTTATTGCGGCTCACAGATGCGGACCTTGCTGGGTATGTCGCACATCTGGTCGTCGCGTGGCCTCCTCCGCTGATTGCCTTTACACGTGCACAGCACACCACTTTCTGATGTGCAGCGCGCCCAATTCCTTGAGCGTTCGCACACCCTCCGTGCTGATGTTCTCCGCGGACGCATCTACGTCGACTCGTATCATTCGCACGAGGTCTCTGAGAACTCGAATGACATTTATTCCCGATCCGCTCGCCCTTCCACCCCGTTCCACAGCGTCCGCGGTGCTTCTGTGTCGGTTGACGATCTCCGCTTGCTTCCTGACAACAACATCAGCGAAGGCGCCTTCCCACCATCTCCGGTCATGTCTCTGCACCGCTCCCATTCGGTCTCGGATGCCTCCGCACAGAGGTACAGGGACCTCGCGCGCATGCGCATGCGTCGCCGAGGCAAGGTCAAAGGCCTCGTTGAGACCTGGGAGCGTGCAAGCACAAGCGGGAGCGATTGTTCTGCCAGCGAGGAAGGGTCCGTGAGTGGGAGCGAGGCCGAGTCTGAAAAGGAGACTGATCCAGAGTCTGAATCCATCTCGGACGCCAAGCGTTCTCCAGAATCCCCATCCGACCTGCCGTCCGCTCTACACGATGAGCCACCCCACGACGTCCTTTCGTCCATGGCGAATCCCGCGATTGTCCTCCAGGAACCAGCTTCGTTGACTCCACCCCCTCCATACAGCCATATGTGTATTGGAGTCATGGGGGATGAAGAAGAGGAGCCTAGCATCGAGGAACTATTGGCGTCGTCTTCGAGCATCCCATTAAGAGGTGCGCGCGCATGGGAGGCCGACTTCGGTTTGGGGGAGACAGTGAAACGTGTTCCTGTTTCTACGAGTGCAGACGCAGGTAGTGCTTCCTCGTTGGTTATGGAACCAGACACATCTCGCCCAAAAAATAGTGGCGGACAAACTCGGGGAGACTCTGTCCGGTTAAAGGGATCGGGGTTGCGGGCAAACACAGGAAGCAGAGGGAAGAATGCAAAGACTCAACAACGGGTCGTCACTGCCATTTTTACCGGCCCTCCCTCTGATGACCTATCCGAGAATGCTGGCGACGAGATGATTTTAGTGGACCATCACCGCCGTGCGAACGGCGTCAACGGCGTCGTTCACGATAAGGTTCCAGCAACATTGGGTCTGCGGAGTGATTCAGATAGTGCTCTACGAGCGCTTGAAGAGTCTATTGCAAGCACACGTGCCCAAGTGGAAGCGTTCAGGCTGCGCCTGGAGGAGGTCGAGGCTGACACTGCCAGACGAGAGGCGCAGTCGGAGCGAGCCCAATACTCCGACCCTGACCACTCTTCTGAATTTGAATTAAGGCGACGACGATTGGAGGCGAACGAGCAAGCGACGCCTGACATAGCAGAACTACCTAGGGGCGAAACGCTCGCCGAAGGCTTCAGGAATAGGGATGTCCTTGGAGGTTGGGAGACTATGTCCTATGGGGATATTGCCCGCGCGATCGTTGCAAGAGCGATGGGGTGGGTGTTTCCCTATGGACACGTGGGTGTACCCGCACGTGAGGATCAAGACCGATCTCAGGCTCGCACCGGTTCCCGTCCTGGAGTGAATGACAGATACCCTTCTCCGGCGAAAAGAAGTGGACGTTTGTCGATGGTGCGCATCTCATGCAACATTATCTTGGTCTCGTTTGCCATCTGTGCTGCTGTGCTTCGGAGAATGGGGTTTGGACGATGGGTTCGCAGACCATAATCGGTGAGTGAACACGATCGTCCTCGCGATAGGGGGTGATGATGTAGGATGGATCTGTGCTCTTGTGCTTTTATTGATGCTCTTGCCGCGGCCTTGATACCTATTAATCTTTCTTGCGTTCCCTGATAAGGGTCCCTGCGTTACTCGATGCTCATATATTGTGTCTTGTCTTATCCTACTTTCCTACTTTCCTACTTTCCTTTGATATGTAGCCTATCTTGCCAGACCCCTGCTTTATTTGCGGGTCGACATATGCTGTGATACCTGAGTTCTTGTACGACGCTTGACGACTTTTACGACTTGTTTACATAAGACCTTTTCATAATTATGATTTTTTTGCATTCTCGTACACGACGTTGTCACCTTGCAATCAAGACGTTCAAGTACAACCATTACATGGCGGTCAAATTTGGGGGCATCGTCACTTTCGACTTTCGAAGGTCGACCTGCGTTCGTCGATCTCGATCATCCCCGATCCTGATTCCAAACTCAGGATCCAACATTCTAGGTGAGCTTACGAAATCTTGTTCGGTCGTATCTCCACGATGGCATTGGTGACAGTGCCAAAAGTACGGGTAAGCTTATCGATAATTGCTCCTGCATCAAAGTCGGCTCACTGTACGATAATGTATCATTGTAACTGAAACGCAATACCCCAACACTTGGACGGAAATTACGCAGCATTCCCAGATGCATTTTTGATATTGGACTATAGACAGAAGACAGCATGGGGGGCTGTACACCAGATATCCCAGTCAGGTTAGTGTTTCATGTTCGTTTTAGGCTGGCGCTCTACGCCCCTCCGGCGTTTGTACGAGGATATACCCTCAACAGTCAAGACTGTGCCTTGGTCTACCAGCGAATTCGGCACTTTGGGCACAATACCTCGGTAACCGAGTGGTAGGTAAAATGCTCACCGATTAGTGCCTTGTTGTGGAGGATAGAAGGCAAGCTCAATACCAAAATTGCCTCGAGGATGATAAGGTACGTCAAAGGTTACGTTCACCCTTACGAGGGGAGCATACAAAGGTGCGCAGTCACCCTTCCCCTCTGTTACCGATTTTTTGCCCTTTGACGCCCTTTGCAAGCAGTCGTTCAAGTCCCCAAGGTAAGCCCAAGTATTTGCGCCAAAGGCTGCATCACGCGCTGAACTCGAGTACTATTCAGATGGCTCATAAGCACAGTGTCCTGCCCTTCATTCCTGACTATCCAACCGAGATAGAGTTGCGTGTTGTCGAGCAAGAACTTCGCGCTCGTCTCACTACGATTCAAATCTCCTTGACGCCCACAGAGCGTGTGCAGCCCATCCAGATCCAGCTCTCTCCCATTTCGTTCCTTCCTAACGAGATTCTCATTCACATATTCAAGCATGGGCTCAACGAGGTTCCACGCTTGACTCATGTGCTTCCCTTGCAAATCGCCGTGGCTGGTGTGTGCAAAAGTTGGCGCGCCATCGTGTTTCGTACCCCCGAGTTGTGGACGCGCGTCTCCCTGACTTCTGCGACGTCGATAGACCATTTACAGATGTATCTGGAGAGGTCCGGAAATTTCGAGATCGACGTCAGCTTTTGTCACTGGCCTGTGCACAAGCGTGACCATGAAGTTGACTCTAGCGAAGCTTTCCTCGAGTCCACCGTTGGCGCGTTACATCCTCACGCACATCGGCTGCGGAGCCTTTCTCTGTGGGATGTGCCGGATACGGTCATCTGCACTGTCATGAAGGGTCTGTTAAACGTCCATGCACCTTGCTTGATGAGTGTGTCCGTCAAGGCGAATCACACGGCCTACTCCCACTATTATCAGCTCCGCGACCCCTACCTACTCCCCTTCCTCAGTGGGGGGTCACCATCGTTGACCCACCTCGATATTGACCACTTCCCGATCGAAACTTTTCGAATGAAATCTGACTGGCCGTTCAACGTCCAGAACCTCACCTCGCTCACGTTACGGACCCAAGAATGTCCAACGCTGGGCTTCTTTCTCCCACCTTATCTTATAGAGTTCCCCGCTCTTTGCGCGCTTTTGGGGTCGACGCCGAATTTGATTACCCTCGCCTTGTATGGACCCATCATCGAACCCGACGAGGACTTTCCGACGCGTCCACCGGGTGTAACCCTCCCCTCGCTCGAGACGCTCATCATCCACCGCCGCGATCCTGGTGTCCGATACCAATGCGAGCTCCTAAGTGTCCTCACCACACCTAGTCTCAAACACCTGGAGATTCCTTGGCAAGATGACCTCACCGTCGAGTTCCCTTACACAAATCGTACGGCGGAGTATCTCTTTGATGAGGAAGGCCAACCTCGGTTCGCAAGCGTGAAAGAACTCTATTTACATAACAGTGCCGCCAAGTGGAAAATGCCGACCAGGTCGTTTATGAAGGCGTTTCCGAACGTGGAGGAGGTCGTTCTTGGGGGGACGGACGTGGCGAAGTTTGCAGCGACACTTCGGGGGTTCGTACACCGCAATCCTGCTTGTCCTGCTCGTGGGGTCCGGGACTCGGAGTCGGAGGGCGTGTTGGCAGACGGTGCGTGGCAGACGGTGAGGAGGGTCGTGTTGAAGGAACCGGAGATGACGCGGTGGAAGGGGTGGGTGAGAGGATTTTGCAAGTGGCTCGCTGCAGGAGGGCATGAGGGGCAAGTGTGTATCGAGATTCAGGGTGGCGTGCCGCGCGAAGGTGAACTCGACGATCGCAGGATGATGGCGTTTAAAAGAGGTCTAGATAGACTTCGGAGACATGCAGAGGTAGTTGTGGTGTAGAGGTACAATGGATGCGATTGTAAGTTGACTCGAACTGACCTAGTGACATCTACCCGCTATATATAGTGCTGGTGTTGATTCCAATTTCCACAATTACTACTTGCCACTTGCTGGCATGAGGTTGAACGTATTTCAACTTGCAAGTTGATCGACTCGGAATCCTCCTGGACCTGAGTCACCTGACAAATGTCACATCACTCCGTTGTGCTAGCAATCAGATTCGATCCACGCGGCAAGTGTCCGAGACTCTCAGGGTAAGTCGGACATCGACGATCAACCGATTTTGCGACTGATCCATCCTCATAACCACGGTAACAATTTGCCGAAACTCCTGTGGTGCCAAAACTGTCAATATTGCCAATGGGCCCTTGTTCAAACAATGGATAGCGAGGATGTCATGCCATACCCTGCCCTCCTCTCGCCGTTTCTATAACGTTTTCACGACAGACCTCCCCACTATTTTCCAGCGAATCAAGGGCAAGACTCTGATATCGAGTCGGAATCAATTCATCACAGATCTTGCTTACAACTTCAAACTCTCAGGGACATTGATTTCAGCACTGTGTACTCTGAAGGACGAGCATTCTGAAATACCCCCTGAACGTTCGCCACCCAGTCATAAGGTCTTCCTTTCTACAGGAAGACAACGACCAAGTGTTGATCATTCCGCAGGTCATTCCACCATGTCTACCGAGTCATGGACACGGTGCCAGGACGGCCTTGCTGAGGTGGTCATGGACATGGGGAGAACCTTGTGAAGTGTACATCCAAACACTAATCCTTCAGATACTCAACGCACCTGTAGGGCCCATACAAGATGATCACTTCGTCGAAACAGTGACAGTACCATGGTCGAATTTGTAACACGTCTTTCACTCAGGTCGGCTACAACGATTAAGCTCTGGAGAGTCCGTTCTAAACAACACGAATCGATTCCAGTCGGCATCTGAGTTGTGGCATGGGTGAGTTGCAAATGACCAGCTTTTCCACCCTCCCACTATTACTTACACTAAACAAGTTATGCCGATATTTTCAAATGTATGGTTTATCACTTCGAAGATTAATCATCATGACCGG
Organism: Boletus rufocinnamomeus; assembly: GCA_038092675.1. NCBI lineage: Eukaryota > Fungi > Basidiomycota > Agaricomycetes > Boletales > Boletaceae > Boletus > Boletus rufocinnamomeus. The sequence continues at coordinate 19,525 of JBBPQV010000274.1, forward strand.
GATAAGCCAAGGAACTGGTTGTCTTGCCAGGGAGAATGTGCGTATTTCTAAAATGGGTCTGATGTCCGTATTCCCATCAGATAGTGGTAAGATGTGCTCAGTGACACTGTCATTTGGCAAGAACGTTCTGCATACGTCTGTGGTCGGATATGAAGGTGGCGTTTCCACATACATACACTTACTACGCATTTGATTTGACTGAACTTCACAAAAAAGGCCGATCACGGCAGATTACAACATGAGCACAGGTTACACAAGAAGATGTCCGCACTTCAAATTGGGGCGACGTCCTCGCTTCGGCAAGCTCGGTAGTGTGCATGCCCGGGGTTATCGGGTTGAATGGACGGCTCAGGGGGTGGCGGACTGGGCTAATACAACTCAACTGATGGATGCAAAACCGGATGTTTTTGGCTCCCCGGAGAGAGCCGAGATGTGCCGTCGACCCTGTGACTTTCCCATCTGCAAGGGCGGAGCTGAGCAAGAGAACCGAGCTATTCTTTCTGTCAGGTGTCTATCCGGTTTCAAGTTGCTGAGCCGGATGTCTTGATAAATAGAAGACGGTATCCTTGTGGAGGGGGTTGCCATTAATTACGTTCCCCACTGCAAGGATGGAATGGACCACTTCAACTACTCAGCTCGCAGCACTCGTTTCACTCGCGGTTGTGTCCGTGGACATGGTTCGGCGGCTCATTCAGAATCGCATCGAGAAGAAGGGATACGGCCTCCCCCCTGGCCCCACCCCTCTACCATTCTTGGGAAGCGCCCTCTCTGTTAATATTGAAGAACCCTTCAGGACTTATACAGAATGGCGGGCAGAGTATGGTGAGTGCGGTAGTGCGAAGCTGGAATGCATGACTCTGACAGTTCTTAGGTGATATCGTGTACATCCGACTTTTGGATATGGATGTCGTGGTCCTGAACTCACCCTCGGTTGCAACGGAGCTGCTCGAGAAACGATCACATTTGTACTCAAATCGACCTTTCATCGCATCAGTTGATCCGTGAGTTAATCCCTCCCCAATTACGACGCAATGAGGTGTCCTGTGATAGACCAGACGCTAACTCATGCACTTCCAGGTATGGACACGATTCCAACTTTGCTTTTGCCCAGTATGGTGAACATTGGAGGTTGTGCCGGAAAATATTCCATCAGACATTCTGCGCCGATGCCGCCGTCAACTTTCATCCGATGCAACTCCGCAAAGCACGCCAGTTGGTCTTAAGTGTGATAGACAATCCCAACGACTACACATTTCACTACTCGACGTAAGGACGTTCAGTTCAATTTGTGTCATGTTTGAGGATTCTTAGAACCCCGCAGGTTTGCTGCCGCAGTCACGATGTGTTCTGTATATGACTACGACCCAAGCCCGCGGAATGATCAGATGGTATCGATTATCAACAACTTCATTGAAGCTTCAATTTCGGCATTACTGCCCGAGAAGGCAGTCCTCCTCAAGATATTCCCGTTTTGTGAGCACCTTTGGGTACACTTGAAGCACAACTTCATTTAACACCGTTCTGGAAGTGCTGCACATACCTGAGTTCCTTCCTGGATCTTGGATCAAACGTGAGGCGAGAGTGGCCCGTGAGTGGGGTGTCAAGATGGTCGAGGCACCGTACCAGTACGTCCAGAAGCGTATGGTAAGTCTCGTCTACCTTGATTGTGAACAAGCTAGGAATGACTTGATATTGCTTTAGGAATCCAAGGAAGATGTTAACCCCTCGATGGTATCGGATCACCTTACTCGCATGGAAAAGTTTGATGATCCGTACCGTTCGGTATATGAAAAGGCTCTTAAGCAAACCTCCTCGACTGCATTCCTGGGTAAGTTCCAGGTATGCGAATTATTAATGATCAAACTAATTGCTCTGTCGTAGGTTCTGTAGAGACGGTGCGTGGTGCATCATGGGAGATGAATGCGACACTTACAGAGTCCACAGACAAGCTCATTAATGACAACATTCACGCTTGCAATGGTTAAGAACCCTCGCATCTGGAAACGCGCACAGGTGGAAATTGACGCTATCGTGGGGACCGATAGATTACCCGAATTTGATGACAGATCCTCCTTGTCATATGTTGACGCGATCCTGCGCGAAACATTGAGATGGCAACCACCTGTTCCTCTTGGTGCGATCATGGACTCGATTTTGCAAACTACTTTACTGATGCTCCCGAAGGTGTTCCACATGCCACCGCAACTAGTGATATCTACAATGATTTCTACATTCCCAAAGGTATTTCAGACATTTTCACAATACGACCTTGTAATGACATTTGCTCGACAGGGGCGACTATTTTCGCAAATATTTGGTATGTAGTTGATGTCCTTTTCGATTGTCTGGACAGAAATGTTTATAATTTCCTCAGGGCAATGACTCGTGATGAAAGCCGATACCCCGATGCAGAGAAGTTCATCCCTGAGAGGTTTTTAGATGCAGAAGGGATGTTAACTGACGACAAACCCGACTTCGCGTTTGGCTTTGGGCGGAGAATATGCCCAGGTAAGCAACCATGTACCACACATTAATCCGCCACTCGCGCACATACTCATCGACGTCAGGTCGACACGCCGCCGATGCGTCCGCCTGGTGTGCTATGGTGACGATGCTAGCGACGCTTGATTTCAATCATGCCAAAGATGCGGGTGGGAAGGATATCACATTCGAAGCAGAATATGTGAACGGAGTGGCTCGGTGAGTTGCAAAGTTCTCGTATCCTCGATTTCGGTGGTGACTCTGATCCTTTTCCTAGCCACCCATTGACTTTCCCTTGTCACATCACCCCCCGGCCACACATTAGCAAGGCATTTCTCGAACGGGTTCTGGCTAAGTGAAGAACGCGATCCATGGAGTAGATACTGACCTCAAAGGCGACTCATGTCTTCTGGCACAAATTCCGTCTGTAGGGCGTTCCAATATGTACACTATTCTTTGCCATTATACGCAACGCAATAAGTTCTTCCAACATAGTGGACAACCAGCATAATATCGACAGCGTTTATAGCTTGGTCAAGACCTACCAGCCTTACAAGGCGGCTGTTCAGCATACTCCATCTGACTTTGCACGCATTGACAGGAGGCGCCCTGGATAGCAGTGTTCCTACATGAAGGAGAGGACTCCACTACAACGCAATGCTCCGGAGTCTGAACGGGCGAGTAAGTTTGGACAGTTCTATACAGCGAATTTAGCGAGGTTGCAGGTCCCAGCTCTTGATTTGATTTGATCTGATGAATTTTAGTTAGTGCAATTTGTTGATAAACTTAAAACACTCTCTGTCACAGGGTAGAGTTCGACTAAGTTCAAGAAGGCGAGTTCTATGCACTAGCAATAATGCGTGCGGCAGCTCCGAACACGTACTATGTACAGGGCTGTACCATACGTGTACATCTTTGCCTTGGATAACTAACATGGATCAAAGTCTCAACCAGAGTTACGCAGCCCCAAAAGATGGTTACGTGGGGTTACTATCGGGGGTCCTGCCAAGAAACATTCTGGGCCTTACACGACCCTGTCGGGTTGGCCATCGATAAGTATGGACTTGGACACGATACGTTACGCTGCAGAGCGGCTTCTGGCCAAGTTGTCATTCATCAATCGTGAGTGATGGTTGAAATAAGGTGTGTTCTACCCGTTTGGAGAGCCTTGTTTTATTCAAGTGGTTAACTCGACTCCCAGCCAGATACAAGTTGCAGCCGACATCCAAGGACCTGACGAGGTTGAAATCGCCAGACAGATGCTGGCGTCGCTGAATCCAGACGATGAAGAATACTTTCCAGCGCTCAATACATTCGCAAGCAAACTGATGTCCCGTTTCGCACTCTCGGGAAATCCGAACGACCTCGATGAAGGCATCTCCCGGACAAAGCAAGTCCTCGACTCAGCACCATCTGGCCGTTTTTTTCACCTCTCAGCCTTGTGCAATATGGGACAGGCACTCACGACTCGGTTCAAGTTTCGGGGTGACGCCAGTGACCTGACGCAAGCCATTGGCTACTTTGAGGCTGCTGTGGAGTCATGCACACCAGCCCAGTCGTTTTACCTCTCGGCGGTGGCAAGCCTTGCCAGGGGTCTTCTCAACCGATATTGGAGATACGGAGATGTGACGGACCTCGATCGAATCGTTGAAACTAGCTCTGCTGCTCTATCAGCCTGCCCTGCTGAAAGCCTCAACCGAGACGTACTCTTCAATAACCTTGCGAATGCTTTGAAGGAACGATACATAAAACTGGGCAACAGGGGCGATCTAGATACAGCGCTGATGCACTACCAGTCCTGTCTAGATCTACGCCCTCCAGGTCATCCATCGAGACACTCCGTTTTGGGGAACCTCGCAGATGCGATGCTCCTCAGATTCGAGGTAGACGGTCATCTGCAGGACTTGGAGAGCGCTGGCAATTATTACGTGTCTGCGTTGCAGCTGCGCTCTCCAGGACAGGAGGGCTATCTATTGTATCTCGCAACCCTCGGCGTTGTATACTTGCGCTTATTTGATGCGGAGGGGGACGTCGGGAAGATGGAGATGGCGATTGGCTGCTATAAAATAGCGATGGAGCACTCCACTGTGCCCAACCTGGACCATTCACGTCTCCTGGATAACTATGGTGCAGCCCTTCGGTCACGTTACACCTTGATCGGGAACATCGATGACCTCGATCAAGCAATCCAATACCTGACCACATCCTCTGACATTCTACCCTCGACATATCCTGGCCGGCCCATCACCCTCTTCAATCTCGGAACCACGTTCTTTACTCGCTACAATGCGGCAGGCAACATTGCCGACCTGGATTCCTCCATTGAGCGGCTTGCCTCTGCGCTGGAGTTGTGCGAGCCAGGTTTTCACCTGCGTCCATCCATGCTCTCTGTATATGGTAGTGCTCTTTATGCGCGGTTCAGTGCGAAGGGTGACACGCAAGATCTCAATCTCGCCGTCTCGACGTGCAAGGATGCGTTAACCCTTTCGTCTCCGAAGGAGCTGGGCTATTCCTCGACTGTGGCAAACCTGACCTCAACTCTGTTGGGGTGTTTCTACAGGACCGGAAATATCGAGGAATGTCAGACCGTCATCGATCACTGCGATCGTACCTTGGTTTCCACGCGACCAGCAGAGCCCGCTTTCATCGCCTTAAAGATCACTCGTGCCAGAGCATTCCTCCACAAGTTCCAGCATGGACGAGAGGAGACAGATATCGACACCTCCATCACTACGTTCCGTGAAATCATCCCTACGCTCCCCGAAGGCCATACAGAGCAAGTGCCTTGCCACCTGCACTTTGGCATCGCCCTCGAAACGCGCTTCAAGCTGACTGCGGATCCAAAGGACCTAGACGAATCCATAGCGTTCTACCGCGTCGCAAAGCGTAGTTGCAAGCGTGGCAACTCTAATTACGTCCCCGTTTGCATGCAACTCGGAAATGCGCTGCGTGAGCGCTGCGAGTATGACTACGATTCCGGTGACGCACTGGACGAAGCGATCGTACTCTTGGCTGAAGTGGAAGAGGCTTTGTCCCCCACACCCCGACACTCTGATTACAAGGCGTCCTTGGTCAACTTGGGCGTCGCACTCTTCCTGCGATTCCAAGCCCAAAGAAGCGGGGACGATTTAGATACGGCGATCGAACATGTGTCACGTGCTCTAACACTCCCTCCTTCCTCTGAGCAATTCCTTTTTCCATTCACCCTCGCCACGTTCTTGTCTGCCCGTTACGACGAACACGGGAACCTGGAGGACCTGGAACGGTGTGTGGAGCTCTTTGGTGTCGCTGCAGAACAAATGCCACCAAAGTACCTCGGTCGGGCAAACCTGTGCCGAAACTATGGCCAGGCGTTGGTCAGGCTTGGAAGTCACCGCGATCGTCTCCAATACCTCGATACAGCGATCGTCTTCTTTGAGGAAGCTCTCGAACACCTTCCAGCCTCGCATTATGATCAACCACTGACACTCATGCATCTCGCGGAAGTGCTACACGAACGGGCAAAACTCCTTGGCGATGGTGAAGGCCTTTACAAAGCAACCAACCTTGTTCAAGGTATAATGCAGGCACTTCCAGAAGACAGCCCGGTGCTCAACGCCGCTTGTCGCATCGCTGCAAAGCTCTCCATGTCCGTGTACGAACTTACAGGGCTGCATGTCCCTTCCTTTTTGGAGGACGGCTTCCGGTATTACGAAAAAGCGGCGCGCTACACCCACGTTAACAGTTTCCAGAGCGTCCTCGCTGCACTCGAGTGGGCCGATTGTGCCACGAAAATACGTCACTCGTCTGCACTACTCGCCTATCAAACCGCCCTTGGCTCCCTCAACCAACACCTCCTCGCCACCGCGTCCGTCAAAAGCCGACACACTGCCCTCTTGGACAAACACTGGGTCAGACAAACCAGCAGCCTGGCGACGGATGCCACGGCCTGTGCGATCGCGCGGGGCGAGTTGGAGCTGGCGGTCGAGCTCTCGGAGCAAGGGCGTGGATTACTGTGGTCGCAGATGTCACAGAGCCGTACGCCCCTCGACGCGCTGCGGTCTGCCAGCGACACAGGACGTACGTTGGCGTCCGACTTTGAACGGCTGAGCACCCAGCTAGCGCAGAGCGCCGTTGAACGGTCCGTCGTGATGGTGTCGCGGTTGACGATAGAAGAAGCTGCGCGCCGATATCGACAGTCGTCCAAAGAACTGGAGGATGTTGTCGCGCGCATCCGTCAACAGGAGGGGTTCCAGTCTTTCCTGGACCGTCCTTCATTCCAGAGCTTGAAACTAGCTGCGCTCGGTGGACCCGTGATCCTCGTCAACATCAGCCGTGAGCGATGCGACGCCCTCATCGTCCTGCACGACGCCCCACCGCGACTCGTCCCCCTTCCCGACACGACACTCGAGGACTTGACAACGCTCTCCACGCGGTTTTACGGTATGTTGAAGACGATGTCGCGCGTCGGGGAGGAAAAGATGCGCGAGAGAGAGGTCGTGATTGTCTTGCGCACCCTCTGGGACTCGCTCGTCCGCCCGATCGTCGACGAGCTGGCCACGTTCGTACCGCGCGGCGCACGGATCTGGTGGTGTCCCACCTCAAAGCTGACGTCCCTCCCGCTACACGCTGCAGGGCCGTACCGCAAGGGCGCGCAGAACCTGCCAAACATCTATGTCTCGTCGTATACGCCAACGCTGGCCGCGCTCATTCGCGCGCGTCATCGACCCTCGCCCTCACCGCCCATGCCACCCGCCTTCATCGCCATCGGCCAAGCCCAATCCAGCTCCCCCTCCCCCACCCACCAAAAAGTTGACTTAGAACTAGCCCGAGGCCAAAACCACCTACCCCCC
>JBBPQV010000275.1:0-26767 GCA_038092675.1 Boletus rufocinnamomeus
GATCCCCCCCAGCATCGGCCCCGCCCGCATCACCCGCCGCCAGGCACGTGCCCAGTCCACCCTCCACCTCGGGATAAGGAGAGACCGTCCACAATCCGCCCATCATCACTCCGAAGAGGTGCGCCTTTTCTTTCTTTCTCCATTTCCCCATGCTTGACTCCATCGCCAGCCTGCGTACTTTCAAGTCATGTCCCCTGCTAGTGCCATCTCCCGCCCACAAACACCCGTCGCCGCCACCGACTCTCCGCGCTACCAGCAGCCCGCAGATCGCGCCCCGGCCTATCCCCTGCCCTCCACCCCCGGCGACGTACCCCTCCCATCCCCCCGCTATCTCCCCACTCCCGTCTCTGGCTCACCATACTCACCCTTCTCCCTCTATCCCACCCACTCCAGATCTGCATCTTCTTACTCCACGTCTAATCCGCGTTCCGCTTCTCCAGCCCTGAGTGTCGCTTCCGCACTTACTTCTATTTCCTCAGCTACTTCTGCTGCACCTAATTCTCAGACATTCGCAGCATATCCGCTCCCGTCCCCACCGGTGGGTCCGGTCGTTCCGCGGGCCAAGCAACGCAAACAGCGTCTCTTCAATGTCGACCGCAAGGCCATTTGCGTATACCATCAGGAGAATCCCAATGCCCGTCAAGAAGACATCGCTGCCCGTTATGGCGTCGAACGCAGCACCATCAGCAAAATCCTCAAGCACAAAACAAAATGGATGAACGTCCCCGAGGACGACGACATGCGTGTCGCCAAGCATCGGTGAGCTCAGCCTTTTCCAACTTGTCCCCCGTTAATGCTTGGGTACCAGCCCTTCCAAATTCCCCGAGGTCGAAGAGGAGCTCGTCAGCTGGCTTGTCCAAATGAAGAAACAGAACACCCTTCTTACGGATGCTCTCATACGCAACAAAGCAAAGGAAACCGCGCGGAACCTCCAGATCCCCGACGAGAGATTCAAGGCCAGCTCTGGATGGGTCGAAAATTTCAAGCATCGCCATAACATCCGTAAAGGAGTCTGGCTCGGTGCTCACAAGTCCCTCCGTGCAACGCGCGGCGTTGGTGCCACTCATCTCCGCAAAGGTAGCAACGAGAGTGTCCTCTCCCCTCTCAACCCTGCCTTTGAGTCAAGGTCCGAAGCGCTCGCTCGACGGGACTCACCCACAGCAGAGGATGGCGATGATGACATGGAGTCGGAAGACGATCAGGATCTCGATCTCTCCCAGGACAATCAACCCGTGGCAGGACCCTCTCACTCTCAGACGGAGCCATCTGCTTCTCACAATCCCCTCCCGCCTATATGGACCATGCAGCAAGAGCCCCTGTCGACGCACAACACTCCGATCTCTTCCCATCCGTCGGCTTCACAGCACAACGTGCTTTCTCAGCAGCCGTTCCCATCCCAGGAGGACCGGCACCATGATCCTACTGTCGCCGACGTGCACCAGAATTCCCTCCAGCTTTCGACCCAGCAACATATTCAACATCAACAGGAAGTCCCCTTGTCTGCGCATGGGGATACTACCGCGGCGTATACCGATTCGGTTGTTGTATACCAATCAGCCCCCCCGATCACGAGTGGAAATACCATTCCCGACATCGCGGAGGCAGAGGATGCCATCAACAAAGTCATCTTGTTCGTCGATTCGCAGTCTCCAGCCCTATTGACTCCCGATGAAAGAGGCATGCTTTCGCAAATAAAGTACGCGCTCTTTCAGGCCGCGAGTGGCGTTCCTTTTGTTAGGGAGCGGAGGTGAGAGAGAGCATGCCCATACCGACACACGGAAAAACATGTTGGACCATTTTTCAAAAAGCATTTTACGCTGCGCAACGTTGATTTCTAGCAAACCATCATCTTCCGATCTTGCTCTATCGCAATCTGTCACGTCTCACTGGTAAATGTCTGACTCTCCATACACACATGCACCGCATCCTCTCTGCAATCCCCTGCATATTCAACGCATCGCACTGCTACCCTTTCCTGTTTTACAGTTACACGGGGCACAATCCATTTTTTTTTGCATTCCGTTTTCGCATGCCACCGATTCATTCATCACACTCTCCCATGATGTCGCATTATTGCCTCCACACGTGCTACTCTGCTAACCGTTCTTGCACACATTGCTGTGTCACAATCAGAGTAGTTCATGTTATTTTTCTGTGCTTAACATTGCCGTCTGCACAAGTATGATATGTCCAGATTGTTCATTCCAATGCCCATGCTTGCATATAACAGGTCCTCGGACCTACAATTGGTACGGTGCTTATGACAGGTACCTTCTCGCGCTGCGACCGCGCCAGGACAAAGACAGAAAGTAGGATTGATAGTGTGACGAATCGACCATTGGTGGTCGCAAGTGAGAATCTGAGAATCGTCTACGCCCATTTGGTTTCATGTCACATATGTGAACCATATAAGCTACTGTGGCGATATGAGCACCTGCAGTGGGCATGCAGAACTGGACACTCGAGGGAAACACATGCCGGTTCAGCTGGGCTGTAAACGGACTGACTGCGTCAACGCTTCAAGTTCCCGTTTTTCACGGCCTTTTCCGGTTCCCTAACTCCCCCATAAGCGAACGCGATCGACAGAGACAGAGTGGGCGTACGACTCAGGGACAGCATGTTTCATGATCGTCAGCTTGCCAGCAGACGCCGCAGACACCATCTGGTGTTCTATTGACTTAGTGACCTTGGCTTTGAGTGCCTGAGATGTGGGTTGGGTGTAATGACATCCATCGTGTCGACACGCATGGGGGTACGATACCTTGCGCATGCCTGCTTCTTTAATCAAAGCAGGCTTTTTGGGTGGTTCATGTCGTCGCCCCTTCTTGGGGGCTGCTGCTGCTTTGGCAGCATGTCTCGCCTTTGATGACGAGGGTTTGGCATGCAGACCTTTGGTATTGCCTTGAGCCATACTGCTAGTGCTGGTGGTCACTGGTATCGAATATGAGATCGGGCTACGACCCAACCCCGGTTGGCCCCGGAAATTTCCGGCAACGGTGGCATTACCAACTTTGAGGTAGTTGCTCCACCTCCGTCGTCGTCCTCGATGTTCTCCAAGTCTCACCTCTTGCGTGCTCAGCGCGCGTTGGTCGTGCAACGCAAGGTACCGTGGACAGTTTCGCACTCTTTTTTCCTGTTCGACGTTTGCTCACCATTGTGCTATGCGTTCAGCGCGCGTTGCACGACGTAGTCATGCTTCCTGGCCGGAAAGCGGTTGTTTCGTCTGGCACACCAGGATACAGCGCCGTCAGCGGCCACGTCGTCACCGTCTTTGGATGCACTGGCTTTCTGGGCAGGTACCTCGTCTCTAAACTCGGTGCGCGCGCATATCCTATCTTGCCCGTGCATCAGTCTGACTCGTCAACGTGACCACACAGCCCGGATGGGTACTCAAGTCATCGTTCCGTACCGCGAGGAAGACGAAAAAAGACACTTCAAGCCAATGGGGGATTTAGGTCAGATCGTCCCCATGGTAATATTCTTTCCTAACAGAAGCGTCGTAATTTGTCTGATTGATTTCATCCAACACGTATTAGGAATGGGATATACGGAATGAAGAACAAATAGCTGAATGTCTGAGACATTCCGATATTGTTTACAACCTCGTCGGGCGTGATTATGAGACCAAGTAACCAGTTCTTTTCGACCCTGCTCCACGAGACGTATACTGATGGTTGTTATTTTTTCTGGTTTGGTTCTTGTTCGGTAGAAATTTTAAGTATGCAGACGTCCACGTCACTGGCGCGGAGAGGATCGCGAAGGTCGCTGCGGAGAGCGGAGTGGCGCGCTTCGTGCACGTTTCCCACTTGAATGCTTCGCCCGATTCCACGTCTGTTTTTTACCGCACCAAGTATGAGGGCGAAGAGCGGGTCAAGAGCGCCTTCCCAAGCGCGACCATCATCCGACCGGCAGCAATGTATGGCTACGAAGACAAGCTGCTGAACAACATGGCTAGTAAGCTGTGAACCGAATATACACGGCGTGCTACGCCGAACTGACATAATCATCGACACCCAGTTTGGCCCATTTGGTGGAAGCTAAACCACGCGGAAACCAAGATAAGACCTGTACACGTAAGTGTCGTTGCTTTCGCTTTCGTATTTCGCTTTCGAATTTGATGGTTGGGGTGTTGTTTGTAGGTCATGGACGTCGCGCAGGCTCTGGCCAATTTGATGGCTATCTCCCAACTACCTGGTACAGTTTCCCTTCCTGGACCAAGAACGTTATCGTCGGAATACCTTTTGGACTTAGTGTCGTCTGTGACATACAACCCGCCTTCTGGCGCGCCAGTTATTCCCAAACGAGTCGCGCTCGCTGTTGCCAGGGCAGCACAGTCGGTTTGGTGGCCGCTTATTTGCCCTGATGAGGTGGAGCGGCGATACCTGGATGACACGGCCGTTGCGGGCGACTGGGAAGCGGTCGGGGTGGTTCCAGACGAAATTGAGAACCATGCGATCACGTATCTGCGAAGGTATCGGTCTGCGTACGTATGCACAGTGAGACGTGTTGCTGTCGTCGGCTGATTAGGGATGTCACGCATACAGAGACAACTTCCAACGCCCGGTAGTTTTCCCGTCGAGGATAAGTTAGGGCGTTCATATCCGATGTCCGGTAACGTGTAGATCATGTCATCCTAGAGCTGTGTTGGAGTATGACATGATGGGGAGCACACGAATAGACTTTGACTAAAAAGTGAATTCATTAGAAGGCGTTGCCAGGAGGGGCAAGGTTCGGTGACACGGGATGTGTCATGTTGTTGAAAAAACGGCTGGGAGGGGCGGTCAAATGCCGCAGGCATCTTTTCTTTATGAAAGCACGGCAGGTGAGGGGGGTTTATATTAGGAATGATCAGATAAGACATGCATGTGCAATGATTCGCCAAGTGGGTGCGTATGTGAGTGGACATGCTGAGTATCGCGGGAAAGTGCGGAGCGGGAGAAGTACTAGTGGGTAAGGAGGACGCGTGTGACTGGGAACAGCTGACAACCGGCCGGAGCGGGGAGACCGACGGCGAGTGTCATGGTCGAGTCATAGTTTTGGATCAAAAGCCGGGAGGCACGACGGCTTTTGATGCAGGTTGTGACGAACCGGTGGGTGGGTACGAAGATCCGGGTGAGAGCATCTAAGGGGTGAAGGCTGAGAAGGGCTGGCGTGGATTGGGAAAAAAAAAGGTACCTGTTGGGCACCTTGTTGCTGGGCGAGCATTTCTTGCTCCTGTTGGACAATTTTTGCCTCGTCCTCCAGGGAGAGGGCCAGGGGGAGGCCGATGAGGAGGGCAGAGGTGGTAACTATCCAGACGACATTGCCGACAACCTTTCCTGTTTTCTTGATGAAAGAGGTGGTTTTGAAAAGGGACGAGGAGATGGACTGCCTGGTGGCTGGGGGCACGATGTCGACGAGGGCAGAGAAGCGGTCGTAGATGGACTCGTCTGGGACGGAGACGTCGGAGGCGATGGAGGAGAGGGAGTCTGAGGAGTTGGTGCGGGAGGGGGCAGAGGAGGCGTAGGGGGAGTTGTGCTCCTCGACGATCTCGACCTTGACCATGTTGAAGAGAGGCAAGTTTTAGCGGTGTGGCGGTGCTGTGGCGGCGTCGGTGATGCGAAAGGGTGCGGTGCCGAGGGACCGCGCCCGAATCGAAACTCCGACCGGGTGTAAAATAGCGATGTGACTTCCTGAAAAGGGAGTTATCGAGATAAGTACTTGGCCAAGTACTTCAGTTGCCCCCTGGATTATGGACCCAGGTTTATTATAAGTAGCACCCGCACGACGAGCGATATTTTCCACCTTAATATTTTCTGCCTCTCTCTCCCTTATCATGCAAAACGGCGACCCTCCACACTCCTTCTCCCAGCCAGGTCTGCTTCCCCCGGGCCCCGCCCGTCCAACACCACTCACTCCTCCCGTAGGTCTCGTCCTCCCCACTCAGCTTGTCCAGAACCAGATCCATGAGCTCGCAAAGACTCTTCCCCCGCCACGCAAGCAGAACACCGCATGCGATGCCTGCAGGTCCGTCTCCCTCGGATCCTCCCCGTCTCCCATCTCACCCCGCCCCAGATCCCGCAAGGTCAAGTGCAACCGTCTCCCTGGTCAGGAAAAGGTCCGTCCCTGCACCCTTGTCTCCCTCTCGCCACTCACGCCCCTTTCATTTCCACAGTGCCAGGTCCGTCCAATCGCCCTTTCCCCATCGCCCCTTCTCATCTCCCTCTAGCATTGCCAGTCCAAAAATTACCCCTGCACGTTGGTGCCACTTCGCGCCCCGCTTTGATTTCCCCCGCTCATTTCTCCTCGCAGCCATTATGTCCAGCAGGCGACCAGCGAGAAGAAGCGTAATGCAGCCGTCCGCAGACCCAGGGGCATCTCCACTAGTTCTAGGTACGTCTTTGCTCCGCCTTCCCCTCGATCCTTGGCTGCGGATGTACTCTTCGTACCCGTGCTGACGTGCGCCTCTGTGCTCAGTAGCTCATCTCCTGTATCTTCTGGGTAGGCTCCTCGATGCACATCGTCTCGCTCCTTCAACCCTGAACAAGTTACGCAATAGTCACTCTCCCACAGGCGAAAACGGTACCCCTCCCTGGCACAAATCGGCGTACGGCGCACCCTGGAACTCGAAATTCGGTGGTTATCCCAACGTCGCCTTGCACTCCAGCACACCAAATCTACTCTTCCATTTATTCGCTCCACCTGAATCTGGACCCAGGTACGATCGATCGCGCATTTATGGATCTCCATTCATTCCACCCGCAGCGAGTCCATCTTCGCATTCGGTCCATTCAAGTCGCGCACGCCGGCTTATTTCGCCTGGGGCGAGATGGCATCCAAACTCGAAGAAGAAGCCTTCAGAATAGAGTACGTCCCTCCTCCACCTTATTACGTAAAATTTCGAAATTATCGCGAGGTACGTCATTTTATATGCTTCCTTTCTTGGCCCTCTTGTCTCACTGTCCTCCAGCATCCCGTTGTCTAATCCCTTTCAGGGACTTTTTTTTTCTCATTTATTTCATCCATAATTCGAGTGTTTTCGTATTGACATATGCGGTCCCCCGCGCCTTTTTATGTAGATTCGCTCTGGACCTAGTCGAGGTCTATTTCCAGATCGTCCACACGCGGCTTCCTTTCCTCAACCCCCTCCAGTTCCGTGCCCGGCTCAATCTCCAAGCCACCGGTCAGCGCTCCATCATAAGTAGTAAACAAGAAGAATCCATCCACCCCGCGCTTATCGCGACGGTGATCGCATGGGGCGCAAAGTTCTCGGAACATCCCCTTCTCCTTGCCGACCGCCAAAGAAACGGCGGACAGAGTCTTCTGGCGAGAACTCTAGTTGATCGATGTCGTGAAATTGCCGAGGCGACTAAAGTTCATCGTATCCCACACAAGGATCACGTCGTGATCGCACTATTGATCGAAACCATGCAATGCCGTGAGTGTCTTCACCGTGCCTTACTTGTCGCACCCCATGACAGTCTGTTCTTCGGTCAGAAAACCCGAATACAGAAAATGGTTAGCAATCGCTTCACCTTGTTATGTCATCCCTTGACTGACTTTGAGTGCCCTAGGGTTTCATGGATTCTGGCTTAACTCTGCCATCCGCAATTTATTGGGCCTTCAGGTCGGTTTTCATACACCACAGGCACCCCACCTTAGCGAATCCAATCAACCCCTTTGCAGATCAACCATAAATCAGTTATGGCCGACATCAAAGACCCCGAGACCCGTGGTACTATGATCTTTGCTTGGTGGATGGCTTGTCTAGCGGACGCATTTTCTGCGTTTTATTACCGCCGCAAACCAATGCTGTGAGCGATCATGTCCTCTTTCGTTGTTTCATCGCCCCACTGATGTGTCTGCGGACATGTTAATTACCGTGCGCAGTGATGATGATGACTATGATATTGATTTTTACACTGCGGACCCGGGACTTCAGGAAAATGTGGATCCTGGGAAGCCCTCCCCTCGCGAACAACTCGAAGTGAGTCAGACATGTTCACTTTCAGGTGATTTTTACTCAGCCCATCTCAGTTTTTGGTTGGTCATCCACTTTTTGATGACGCGTTATCTCCTAACTCTCTCTCAGGGATATTATAGCGCAGCACATGCTTTGGCCCGAATATCACGTCAAATAGCGCGGCTCCTCTGGCGCCCGACGACGGACTCAGAGGGTATACCCGTCGAAGCTGCCCTTCTTTATTCATCCGAACTTAGCAAGTGGAGAGACGCCAATTTGTCCAAAGTCGGAGTCCCACCTAATCTCGCTGCTAATTGGGATTTTGTCTCCGCAGTGTCTGCTTGTATGCGCTTGTTTAAGATCTTCGCTTGCTTTCACTGACAAGCTTTCATAGGCGCAAGCGATGCACAGTATCATGTGATGTGGATTGCTTTATTCACTGCTATGGACGAATTTGGTGTTCGTGACGACTCCCTTTCGCCCAGCGGCATGAATCAGGTGGAGACTGTCAAGCGCAAAGTGTTTGAAGAAGCTCTAAACGCTTCGTTGCGAATTTCTGCACTGGCAGGGGTGTTGAGTTCAAATGGATATCTGGTACGAACCTCCAGGCCTTTTTTTTCCCTTATTGACCCGTCTGCTAGAAATTGGATCCTGCTGTCATGCACGTCAGTATCATCCAGTCCGGCTTCTTTTTGGCCCGCCTTGGTCGACCTGAAGTGCAGAACTGCATCGAAGGTCTCGAGCAATACAGCTACGCGTACGAAGAGACCAAAGAGCTTTCCCAGATGATTCGGCGCGAATACGAACAAACGTTGATCAAGGGCCCTTCATTCCATGAAATGAGCAACACCATCCCTCGCCGCACGCCTCCTGTGGATACGAATGCCACTTCGTCGGCCAACGGTAATGGCGTCCATCATGCACACCACGATTCTATGGTCAGTCTAAGTTCCCCGTCTCCCCTAGTGCTCCGATTTGACCGGACTCCTCTTGCGTACAGTATTTGTCCACATAACCAAGTCGCTCCTATGTTATCAATACCATATTCCCGACTGCCGAGGGTTCATCGGAGCCCGTGTAAAACGTATCATATTATTATCCGGTTGTCACCTTTCTCGCTGGATATTTTTGACCATCACATACTTCCGATTCGTTGTGACTCATCGTTTGCTTTGCCCCCCAAGGTTAGCACATTGCTATTTTCTCGAGGCGCCGTTGTCCCCGGTCGTCTTCAGCTTTCCTGTCCGGTGGTAGATTCACACTGTTATCAGGATCAGTTCACATTCCATTCAAACCCAGATGTCAATAGTATTCTGGACTTTACCGTTGTACCCCACCATCCATTACCGCTTTGCTCCATGTTCACAACCGGACACTCTTAACTACTTTGGATATACCCGATTGTTCACCGCTATATCTCGAAACATCCCCGATACCGCCCTTGTAAACAGCTTTCTGCGATGCCACTTTCTTCTTTGCCTGTTCGTACTTTTGACGCTTTTTCACGCGAGGGTTCCGGACGGCCTTGGAACGATGGGGTGTGAGACCCTTATTCTTGAGAATCGCACGTGTGACAGAGCGTGGGCCCGAGGTACTCTCAGGCTCTAGCTTGGGCCTGGAAGTGTTAAATGAATGCCCGTCCATGCTGATGGGTATGCGCGAGAACGTACCGTGCTGTTGCAGCTTCATACTCTGCCTTTTTCCGTGCCTTCTTTGCTGTAGTAGCCTGCTTCACGAGGTCGTAATATCCATTTGCGCCACCTACATCTTCTTCCGCATCCTCGTCATCCAGTCGTCGTTTTCTCTTGCGTTTCTTTTCGTCTGTGCTGACTTCCGGATCGACATCATCAAGGTCGTCCCCTCCCGCACCCAAACGACCCTTCTCTTTCTTTCTTTCCGTTTCCTTCTCCAGCCTAGCTTCTCGCTCCTTCTTTCTCTCTCTGTATGGAATGTCATCGTCCCCGCCGAGAGCATTCGTACGTGCGTTCGTCCGGCGAGATGAAGATGACTCGATACGAGACACGTAAAACCGAAGCGACTTCTTCCGAGCTCGTTTGTCAGCCAAATCGTGGTACTGAAGCGCGGTCGCTTCGCCATACGGATCCGCGGACGCAAGCGTGTCAACGACCGGCACCACTTTGTCTTTCCGTGATGCGCGGGTAAATTTGGGCTCGACGAGATCGAACACGAGACCATGCGTTCCTTGATCGGAGTTGTGGTCGGCCGCGGGGGTCTTGCGTTTCTTGTTCTTCGGACGTTTTTCGGCGTGTTCTTTTTTGGTGGGGTTGGGTTTCTTGGAGGAGCGCGGCGGCGGACTTGGACTTGGACTTGGGGTCGAAGTGGCCGCGTCTTCGAGGAGGTCGGCGAGTTCGTCTAATTCGAGGCCTTTTTTATTGATGAGCGACCAGAGGTCGCCGCCTTCCTTGTCTTCGTCCGTCAAATCGTCTTCTTCGTCTTCTCCGTCGTCGTCATTATCCGAGACGTCTTGCCCGACGCCAAGGCTCTCGAGTGTATTGATACCTTCTTTTAGAGTGAGAAGACGCTTCAGGATAGGATGCCGACGGAGAAGTTCGGGACGGGCCGCATACTTCTCCGTAGCACGCAGATAGAGGTAAAAGGCAAGCGTCGTAGCGTACGTGAGCAGGGCTTCTACTCGGACACAGTGATGAACATGCCAAAAGTTAGCATTAACGAGATGTGAGGGCACGCACGGTAATACATGTGCTGCAAACCGAGTTGGAGGGCATCGGATTCGGTGTTCTTTAGGCTGGAAAGGGGTAGGTGGAGTGGCGGGGGTGTGAAGGAAACAGAGGACTTACGCTTCGACCCGGGCTTTTGTCTCGACAAGGCTGTGGGCTGTGTCTTCCCAATCTCGCGCGAGTGCGAGTGCTTCGGGGGATTCCTTTTCCAGAGTGCGTAAGATAGACTGTTTGTCTTGCGGGACCTTTGTCAGAGGTGGATTCGGCAACTCTTCTTGTTCCCTAGATGTTTATGATTAGCAGCCGTATGTATGACAAGGCAACAAGTGTACATTGCCTCGGGCGGCTCGACGTCGCCCTCCACGACATCTCCGAGTCCGAAATCTTCGTCACACATAGCCTCACACGCCTTGGCCTGCAACCTGAGCGCCTCCTGTTCCTCAAGTTCGTTGGCTTCCTCGTCCTCCGAGTCGATTTGTGCAGCATTGGAAGAATAGTACGCGCCCTTGCTACGTCCCCACGTTTCCTCCTCTTCAGAGTCGGATGCGTTCTTTTGTAAGGATGATTTTTTGGAGTCGCGTGCGGCTTTGGAGGACTTTGGTTTGGACTTGGACCGGGTGGGTTCGGAGTCGACCTGCATGCCATCGCTCCCTTCGTCGTCGTCCGCAGCTTCGTATGGGTACTCGGCTTCGTCGTCGTCGTCCGAGCCAGATGAGACACCCTGCAACGCAAATACCTCCTGCTCGTCCCCATCCTCGTCCAGGTCGTCGCCATCATCAAGCAGAATCTTATCCCTCGACGTATGAACTACCGCACGTCCAAACCGACGCCGTCAAACACGATAATTCCAAACATGGATGTATTCTTATTTCAGTAAAAGAATATTTAAAAAAGACAGTCCGAGGAGCAGGTACGCACACTGATCCTCCTCGTCGAGCTCGATATCAGCGAGCGTGTCCCATCGTTTGAGTTTGCTGTCTTTTCTGTCGACCGGACGGGGCTTGGAACGGGACTTGGTTTGGGAGGGGCGGCGGCGAGGCATGGACAGCGTCGCGATCACGCGCGAGAGGGAAAACGTCCGATTACGTAAAGAACTTCAAAACTTTAGAGCAAGGTCATCGGACCGATGCCATATGTACCCTGATCAACGCGTGTACACATGTCGACCGACGTGCTGGACAAGGGAAAACAAAAGGCAGTAGAGGCGTTCGAGAGAGACATTGTCGCGCTCGAACAGGACGACGATGCGCGTTCGTCAACCTCGTCGTCTGACCCCGTATCGGACTCTGGCTCAGATTCGGACTCGAATTCGTCGACATCCACGGACAGCACGTCTGATTCCGATTCTGATGTAGAAGAGGAGGTCACGCCAGAATACCTTCAATCGTTGCTCGACAAAGCGAGACGGAATGCACGCGAAGAGGCTCGGAGGGTGAAAATATTGCAAGAAGAAAAAGAAACGAATGGATTTGGAGAGGAAGAAATCATCAAGATTGGCGATGGGGAGGAGAAGGAGGAAAAGTGCGTGTGAGGGGGTTATCATTGTTGTTGTGTCTGACTTGCGATGGGTCGAACCGCAGACCACTGCCACCTCTCGATCCTGGCGTACTCCCTCCGCCGTACTTTGAGTTTGGCAAGGCTCGCCATCAAGCACCGACCTCGGTGCGAGATCCAGATGTCGCGCAAGCAGAGGCTGCGTCCGCTTCAGCGTCTGTGCCAGCACCACCCGAAGACCCAAACGCAGATTGGAAACAGCTGACGAAGAAGCAGAGAAAGGCGGTACGACATATCTGCTACTTAACCGAGACCACTAACAATTCTTGGATATAGTTGAAGAACAAAACGACTGGGCCAGGCTGGTTCGACCTCCCAGCGCCGGCGGAAGCAGACTTGCCCCGATTACATCGTGAAGTCGAAGCACTCCGTCTACGGAATCAGCTAGACCCCAAACGATTCTACAGAAAAGACGATGGGGAAGGCAAAGGCATCAAAGGCTTGCCAAAACACTTTGCGGTACGTGTTCAAATCTCTCGTCCGTCTCTCTCTCCCTTACTCGCTCGACTGACTTCCTTTTCTGTCAGATTGGGACGATCCTCCCGACTACCACGCCTTTCGGTACCGCAAGCACCGACAATCTTCCGCGTGCGCATCGGAAACGGGGCTTGGTGGACGAACTTGTCGACGATGCAGAATCGCGGAGATATGCGAAAAAGAAGTTCGATGAGTTGCAAAGTGTCAGAAGCGCAAAGGGGAAGAAGACGCTTCATAAAAAGAATGACCTTCGCAAGCCAAAGTGGTAGTACGATGCACTCGGTTCTGTTGATCAATCTACGCTGCATATCTCTAGGAGACAGGGTAGCGAAGGTCTATTTGTGACGTCCTACCGTTGAAGCGGCATATAGCCCCTGTAACGGCAGACTTTTCGGCCTTCACACGGAGATGTCCCAAAGTATGAGACAAGAGTCTTTTGAGTCGTCCCAGGCGAGCGGGTTTAACGGATGGTTCTCTGAGGTAATGATGGATGGGTTCATCATGGTGTGTAATTCGCAAATTCTGCTCTTCACCACTTCTCCGATCAAACTCACTTGAAGACGCCGTTCTGAACGATCGACGATGAATTCCTACGGTAGAACAAGGTTCGCGTGCAGACTGCGTGTTGAACGCCGGCGGCCCATCGTACGAGTATGAGTCCTCAAATATTTGTTCATCCCTCATTGGTTGATTTGGTGATCTGCTCGATTGTTGTTACCTTTGATTGACCTTTCCTTGAAAATTTCCACCACTACCTTGAGCGGCCCTCGCGTATCTTTGCGACAAGTTTGGCTTTGTATAAGCACACCCTTTCGGGATGGAAACAGAAGTCCTCCTCAAACCCATGCGAACGTGGCCCTTAGCGATGATGTCGCGGAGGTAATGCGGAACGGGTAGAACTGTCCAATATCTCAATGGTGCCAATCATTTCGGTTCAAGATGCTCATCAATACAATACTTATGCGTAATGAACTCGGAATGAGTCTGCTTCGGGGGTCTGGTCTAGGAGCGTGACATACGTGATTGGAAACGGGGTGGCATAAAGCTATTACGCCACTGATACAAGGGTGCGGGTTGGCGTGGTCACGGTGAGCTGTATGTTTCGATGTCCAGCAGAGATGTCATTGACATACAAGACGTGAATGATGTGTCACTTGCCCCCGATTTGGGTTACTCAACAGTCTGGGACGCGCTCAAAACCTATGCCTGACCACGATGCCGCAAAAAGAAAAATCTCCATGGAACACCTCTCTCGAGACCACAGGTGGAGTGGTAAGAATGACTAAAGAAAGGGTTTTGTGCGCGACCAAGGACGAGAGGACGACCATAACGTCGCATCAACTCGATTACAGTTTGACAGCGTGTGCACAAACACCCAGGATCTCTGCCACGTAGGAAGGGAAGGCTCTACATCATGACTGGGGGACGACAGAGGATTCCCGTACGTCGCATCATCTCGTTTACGGTTTGGCAGTGGAGACACCTCAACACCCGGACCCCACGGTCCCTGTGACGTGGGTTGGGAGGCCCAAGTCAATAACTAGGTACGACAGAGGATGACCGTAACATCGCGTCAGCCCGTTTACAGCTTGACAGTGTGGAGACACCTTAACATCCGGGATGTCTGCCACGTAGGTCGGGAGGCACAGGGAAGTAGCAGGTGCCTGTGGTTTCCCGTATATTATTTTTTCTTCTGCGCTTTCGTTTTGCGTGTGTTTGGTTCACTATCTATAGGTCTCTTGCGGTCCCCCCTTTATGCGTCCTTGCATATTGTAAAGTGTCTTACATGTGAGTATTGTTTCTTCTGTTCTTTGTCCTCGGTATCGTGGCTTGCGCATCGCGTACCCTCCTATTTGAATGCCAAGGTGAGTCAGTGGCCTAAATATTGTTCGTCGCGTATATCTCACTCAAGCCGCATTATCATGCATTGCAGAGGAAGTAACACAATATTAATAGTGCCATGTAGCGAAATCGTTACACGAAAATATGTACATATATCGTTGAGATCTCTCGCGGGAGCGATAGTCTAAAGGAGTCTAAAGGAGCCGTAGCGAAGCGACGCATATGTACCTTGAAGAGGTTAACGTTTGGGTTTCAGATTGTCGATCTGGAGGCGTATGATGGAATCACATGATTCAGTGCAATGAAGTCGCTCTGTTGTGTTTTTTAGACGTGCAGGAAGGCCTTAGGGCTGCGAGGGTGCATCAGCAGCCTAACACATCATATTTCTCGGAGCTTACTACGAACACGGTACGCAATGCGTGCGCGTTCAGTGGAGGAAGCCTCGACACCAACTCGAACTGAAGCTTGGACCTGAAAACAAGTACAGCACTCTGCTCAATGCAGTTCAAAGTCAATCAAGGTTCGAAGGTGCGCTCGCATGGTTATTACATTCACGCACAGAGAAAATATATCGTGTTATGGGCTGGTGTAACAATATTATCGTGTGTACCATATGCGATGAATAAATTGCTCACAATATTGTGTTGGATATATCTGTATTGAGTAGGAACAGGGGGTAAGACTCTGGATATCAATCGGGAGAGATAAAAGAAGAGATAAGATACTTTCATCACCACGTCCCCGTCGGAATTTCGTCTCTACTAGAGCCCAACTTGAGGACCATGGATGATGGCTGTGGTATCTCGATCCAATGCCTCCAGGATCACATCGTCTTTCTCGAAATCCTCCGTGACGATATCCGAGTAGACACCTTTGATCTCCAAGACAAGTTGGGATTGCGCATCTGTCAAAGCACCTTGCTTCTCTCCTGAGAGAGCAGAGAGAACAGCCCGGCTGAAAAGCCGCATGAAGGTCTCTCGGAGATGATCTAGAGCACCGAGGCGAAGGCAGAAGGAGTAAAGTTTCTTGAGACCCCCGTGATGCATTTGGCTGACGGAATCCACCATATAGGATTCTATCAACGGGGAATGCGAAATGACAAAAATATCCCTGAGGACCATCTGAAGCTTGGCGTAGCTCTCCTTTGTTGGCAGCACGTTTGCGAATCTCTCTTCAGCATCGAGCCACCTCCCTGCCACCGGTAAGTAACCCCGCACACCTCCAAGGGCGAGACCTGCTGCTTCCCGCCGATAATACTCGGTGGATTCGTGCAAAAAGACGTTTTTCAAAGATGTCCTGGTATACATCTAGGGTAGTTGTTTCTCCATGCTCACCTGAGCGAGCAAGTGTAGCCAAAGAGGCGAGGACAGACTTCAGAAGATCCAGGTTGGCAGTCCTTCCTGCACGGTGATACGAGACGAGATCCAGGAGTGCTTTTGACAGTCTTTGATCAGGCACCTGAAGGCCATCCACCAGTATCGTTTTTCATTGTATGGCGGTGAGCTGCATGTGCTCCATAAGAGGAAAGTGGACGAGAGAAAAAGGCGACGTACAGCTTCTACCGTGTAGATGTCATGTCTCTTTGCTACGAAACCCTTTACCCAGAGTCGTGTGAGATATGCACAGTCGTGGTCAAGCATTCGCGCCATCACAAGGTAATTTCTCCATTGAGTTGAACAATGCTCCAACAGCATCTCTCTGTGGAACTCAGATGCAGCCTTGACAACAGCTCAGGTGATCAACCGTGGTCAAAATATGATAGTGCTTACAGTCAAGATGTTCGTGAGGTGAGCTCTGAGCTTATTAGAGAGCGTGCAATATACGCGACCAGCTGGGGCACGCTGGTTTGCTGCATGGGAGTATGAAGAAGTGGCGATCAACAAGTGGAGCGCGACCTACGAGCAAGCCGCAGTTCAGCCAACCCTGGAACATCAATATCATCTTCCCTTGTCAGTGGCGACCTTGTAGCGGACATGTAGTTGAACACAGAAGTGTAGAGTGTAGCATGGAAGCCGCTAGGTAGGAGTTTTGGGTCCGTGTGCGCAATAAGAGCATCCAGGCCATGCTCTAGAGTTGCCCAAGTCTCTGGTGAGAGCCTCATCGCTGGCGTTGAGGACTCATTGACGCCAGTGATGGAAGCAGCTCATGAGAGGATCACGTGAGCCGTTTTATGTGCCAAGTATAGTGTTTCAATTTACCTCCGAGTCTACACCCGATCCAAAATGCTCGGCCAGGTTTCTCATTGCGCAAAACGAGCGAACAGACAGCTCGTTGCACCAATTCTTTTACGGAAAAACCATGGCCAAGCCACCCCGGGCAGTTCACAGTCGTCAAGTCGGACCGCCTCATTTGGCTTCAAGACAGTCCCGGAAGAGTCCAAGGAATCCCTCGTAAAAGGCGTCTTTGATAGCGTGGCGTCCAAATATGACATGATGAATGACGCTTCGTCTCTGGGTGTACACAGGCTGTGGAAAGACACCTTTGTCTCTACCTTGAGACCTGGTCGCAAAGGCCCAATTCGTTGCATCGATGTCGCTGGAGGAACGGGCGACATTGCACTTCGCATCCTGGATCACGCGCGAGAAGAGTATGCTGACAGAGAGACCACCGTTGAAATTGTCGACATCAACGCTCAAATGCTCGGCGAAGGTTTCAAGAGATTCAAAAAGACAATGTACCACAATAGTGAGTGTCCGTCGTGAGCCCTCCAGAGACGTTACTGAGGGTGCGAAGCACCGCAGGTGTCATTCCATGAGGCCAACGCACAGGAGCTTCCTCCATCACAGTTCAAAGACGACACATACGATCTGTACACGATCGCGTTCGGTATCCGCAACTGCACGTCCATTCCCGCTGTCCTGAAAGAGGCGCACAGGGTGCTCAAGCCAGGAGGCACCTTCGCCTGCCTCGAGTTTAGCAAGGTGAACAACCCCCTGTTGGGCGCGTGAGTGTCTTGCCATCCTGCTCGGATGCTTCTCACGGTTCGCAGACTATACGATCAATATTCGTTCTCCGTGATACCCCTGATGGGGACTATTTTGGCTGGTGACAGAGACTCGTACCAGTATTTGGTCGAATCGATACGAAAGTTCCCTTCTCAGCCAGATTTTGCGGGGATGATTAGGGACGCTGGGTTCGCGACGGGGGGAGATCACGACGGGGGGGCATGGACAGACTTGTGGGGTGGCATCGCTAGCATACATATGGGCGTCAAGATTTAGGATGCTGTAGGACAATACCACCGTTCTTGTTTCCCTGAGAGGGGGTCGCACCGCCACAAACCGCACCTTTGCGGCAAGCCACCTAAGCGTTCCCTACTGATCCGAGTGCTTGGCTCCTCTACACACGACCACCACCATGGCCACTTCATCCTCGCCCACACCAACTAGTAATTCTCCCCATCCAATGCCCCCAGCGTCCGCGGATCTCGCCACCACCTGGGCCTTTCTCGAGGAGGGTGTGGATCACATCATGACAAAGCTCCAGACTGGCGTCTCGTACTCCAAGTACATGAGCCTCTATACCGTCGCTTACAACTATTGTACATCCTCGCGCATGCATGGCGCACCCGATAGTGCAGTAGGCGCTGGAAACCGCAGTGAGTAACCTTGCATATCCCCGTCTTGCCACAACAGTGGGAAGATGCCCTTTCCGATAACGATGATGACCGTGCTGACCACAACAAAGCAGCTGGGGCCAATTTGATGGGCTCTGATCTATATAACAACCTCATTCGATACTTTGTTACACACCTAAAAGGCCTGAAGGAGGTAAGGATTCTTCTCCTTCCAGTTACCGTAACCTGATGGGAAACTACAGCAGTCGGACGCTCTGCAAGACGAGGCCCTCCTACGATATTACGCTGCCGAATGGGATAGGTACACAACAGGGGCGAATTACATCAACCGATTGTTCACCTATCTCAATCGTCACTGGGTAAAACGTGAACGGGACGAGGGTCGAAAAGGAGTCTATCCCGTTTATACAGTGCGTTATTCACTTATTTGTTTTTCGATGTCTTCCCTTTATGAATGCGATTGATACCGTGGATATTGCGCAGCTCGCACTCGTCCAATGGAAATCCAACTTCTTCCTCCACGTGCAGAGTAGGCATGGAAAGCTCGCGGGCGCCATCCTCAGACTGATCGAGCGTCAACGGAATGGCGAGACCATCGATCAAGGTCTCGTCAAGAAGGTCGTCGACTCTTTTGTTTCACTTGGCCTGGACGAAACCGATATCAACAAAGCCTCCCTTGATGTTTACAAGGAGCACCTGGAATCACCATTCCTCGAGGCAACCGAAAAGTACTATCAGCAAGAATCTGAAGCGTTCCTTGCGGAGAGCAGTGTCTCCGACTACCTGAAGAAAGCTGAAGAGCGTCTCAGAGAGGAGGAGGACCGTGTGGATCGTTATCTCAACACGGAAACCCGAAAACAGCTCGTCAGCAAATGCGAGCATGTGCTTATTCGACAACACTCGGAGCTTATGTGGGAAAGCTTCCAAAACCTACTTGATTTCGATAAAGACGAGGACCTGCAACGAATGTATGCGTTGCTATCTCGGATTCAGGAGGGATTAGAGCCACTGAGGAAGAAGTTTGAGGAACATGTCAAGAAGGCCGGGTTGACGGCGGTTTCAAAATTGGTTGGAGAGGGTTCGGATGGTGTCGACGGACTGGATCCCAAGGCATACGTCGATGCGTTATTGGAGGTGCATCGCAAGAACTCGGAAACTGTGACACGCAGCTTCAGGGGGGAAGCAGGATTCGTTGCCAGTCTTGACAAGGCCTGCAGGGAGTTCGTCAACCGCAACGCGGCGACGGGAACGTCAACAACAAAATCGCCAGAATTACTTGCAAAACACGCTGATATGTTGCTGAGAAAGAACAACAAGATGGCGGAGGAAGAAGATCTTGAGGGTGCCCTCAACCGCGTCGTAAATACTTTACGATTCTTGTCTTTGCCTCACCCGTTGATGATGCGCCGTAGATGGTTCTCTTCAAGTATATTGAAGACAAGGACGTCTTCCAAACCTTTTACACCACCAAGTTGTCGAAACGACTCATTCATGGTGTGTCTGCATCGGACGAGAGCGAAGCCAGCATGATATCCAAGTTGAAGGAGGCCTGCGGTTTCGAGTACACCAACAAACTGCAACGCATGTTCACTGGTGTGTTCTGCATGTCATCTCCCGTCGGTTTGGTGGTAACCTGGAGCGGACAGACATGAGTCTGAGCAAAGACTTGACTGACCAATTCAAAGAGCGGATGCAGCAGAACCACGACGACATGGACGTTAACTTTAGCATCATGGTGCTCGGGACCAACTTCTGGCCTCTCAATGCTCCCAACAACGACTTTATCGTTCCGCCCGAGATTCTACCCACGTATGACCGGTTTTCCAAGTACTACCAGACGAAGCATTCGGGTAGAAAACTGACCTGGTTGTGGAATTACTCCAAGAACGAGCTTCGGACGAACTATCTGAATCAGAAGTACATCCTGATGACGAGTTCGTATCAGATGGCGGTGTTGCTGCAGTACAACAACCACGACACGCTTTCGTTAGAGGAGCTTGTGACGGCCACTGCGATCAGCAAGGACATCTTGGTTCAAGTGTTGTCGCTCCTTGTGAAAGCCAAAATTCTCGTCAACGAGGAGACCGATCAGTATGATTTGAACCCTAGTGTGTCCCAGATCCGATCCTTGCCTTGCCTTTTGCTTACCGCTGCATGCAGATTTCAAGTCAAAGAAGATTCGTGTCAACCTCAACCAACCAATCAAGGCTGAAGTGAAGGCGGAATCGTCCGAGGTCCTCAAGACTGTCGACGAAGACCGTAAATACGTGATTCAAGCGACCATCGTCCGGTATGCGCGTCTTTTTCGCTGGGTTTACATCTTATTTACCTGTCGCTCAGCATCATGAAGGCGCGTAAGACGATGAAGAACCAGCCTTTGATACAGGAGGTGATCTCGCAGATCTCACAAAGGTTTGCTCCCAAGATTCCCGACATCAAGAAGGTGCGTTTTTCCGTTACTGGTGTTGCGCGTTCTGTTCGAGCTCAGGTGTGCACCAACAAGGCGATCGACACGCTGCTTGAAAAAGAGTACATTGAGCGGGTGGAGGGTACGAGGGACACGTTTGCATATGTTGCATAGACGGATGCCCGGTTTCGATGACATTTGAATGATCCAAGACGTTTTTTCTTGTACTCTACCATGCGGATGTAGTCGTAATATACCATACATCGTTCTCTGCAATGTCCCACGCGTCCTCTGAGAGCATGCATCTACGCGATGCACTTTTGCACGGCCTCGAAAACCTCCCCGGCACTCGCCAATTCCACGTCCACGTCCTCGTATCGTCCCCCAGAAAACACTCAAACTTGTACCCCTTTGCAGCACCCCGACCAAAGACGTTTCTCCAGCACATCCTCATCCTTCTCTCGGAACAGCCTACCCCAGACTCGCCCCGTGTCCTCGTCTCCGCCATCGAGGCGTTCCTCTACCATGTACCGTCCACATCCAGCGCCGTGCTCTACGTATCCAAGGTCGACTCGACCGGCCAGGCAAAAGCGCCCTCGCCCACCCCAACCCTCGTGCGTGCCTTCCTGACCTACTACGTCGATCCCACCACCCGACCTCTCCCCGTCGCTCATCTCTGGGTCCACCTCTTCGCCCGCGCCCAGAACCAGTACCTCTTCCCCAACTCTGCCGAGTTCCCGGGAAAGCGACCGCTGACGGACATCAAGCTCTGTGCGTGGTGGAAACGCCAATTTGGGATCGTCGCCCACGACGTGGCCGCACGTGTCGGTCAAGAGGGTGTTCGTATCCGATTGTATTATCTCCTTCCGGGTCTCGGGGAACTCGAGGCGTCTCATGCGTTGGAACGCGTGTATGCGTCCACGTCAGCGACGTCGGTGCCGTGGTCGTATGGGCATCCGTATGGTCAGACTCACGTCCCTCTGCCGTGTTCCCCGATCGGCAGCGGTGAGAAGCTTCCTCACATCGGACACGTCATCCCGTGGTTTGATGATGACCCCAAGGCGCGCTTCTTGGATGAGATCGCGTACACTACGGATGCGGAGGGTGTCAAGTCTCCGGAGCGGAAACGTCCCCGCTCTAATCGCACTATACAGAGGTCTGAAGAAGACGCCGAAAGCGGCTCGGATAAAAAGGAGGCGTCTTCATCTACGAAAACCGAACATACTACCAGGGCACTCAAAAAGGTGTCCGCTGAGGAGTTTTGGGAGCGCATGTCATTTCGTCAGGAATGCATCGCGGGAGCTGTCACAGGTTTCTTCGTCATGGCCACGTCATCCCCCACACCGACGCCACGCAGCGAACCTTTGCCGCCAGCTGCACTGCCCGGTCAGGTCTCTTCGCAGATGATGAAACGTGTCTTGACGTCGTTGATGACTGGACACGAATTTCCATCCGTAGAACGGGCAGTGTGGTCTACACGGGTTCTGGAAGAAGCCATTAAAGGCCTATGTGACGGTCTCAAGATCGTTCAGTCTGTAGACATTGCCCAGAGCCCAGGCGATGCGCATCGGCGAACGCCAGAGCCAGATCCAGCTGGGGCCACCTTAGCACCCCCTGAAACGCCTCCACCGCGTCTGATGAATAATAAACGCCATATGGACGACATTTCACCAAACCCCTTCGCGGAACCAGTCGCTTCTCTTGAGACGTACAATTCGTACATTTATGGATCGGTTGCGGTGAGCAATCCTGATGAGCCACGTAAAGATGCTGTCGAGGCCGCCGAGGGTGACGGCAAGCCCAGAGTCACTGTGTTGACGGCGCGTCGGAAAAAGAGAGGAAAACCCTGATTGGGCGAGAGTTATTATTGATCGTGGTGCGCCCATGGCGAGTGTGTGAACTCATATTAGCTATAGATTGTTGGAAGACATCATGTCCGTTGTTACGTTGGAAGCGTTTTGCCATGTTAAGCGAGCATGCTGGCAAGGAGGTCGAGTATGAGGTCATGAGAGGAGAGTGCGATAAGTGGACGACGTTTCATCCGGTATGTAAAACGATACACGTTCGACCGATCGAATTGGGTTGATTTAGGCTGCGTCTGTTGTTAGAGAACTAGTATCAGTGGCTCTGGCTCCATGGCATGTCCGAAATTAATTGAACGCACATTCCATTTTCTCGAAGACGGCGGTTATTTACTGAGGCCTTTCAAGGCATGAATGAGACTCGGCCCTTCTGAGGGAAGGCGAGGGTTACGTCCACGAGGTCATCGATAAGACCGAAGAAGACGGACAGCATTTATGGGGAAGAGATAGCTTGGTGGAACACGCTGTATGAGGTTTCAATTTGTCGAGCCATTTACACTGCTATTTCAGGGTCGATGGCAAGAAGTGGCATGAGCACAGACTGGCGTCGAGGAGAAGAGTCTGCGAACGAAGGTGACGGAGGTGCGGTGCAAAAATCAGATACGACAGGGAGGGTTATCTGTAGGGTTTTGATGCATCTGATGGTGAGAGTTGGGAGAAGTTCCCTGGCCAACCTCGAGGAGTGTGGCCGTGTCATTTGTTGGTAGAGAAGGCAGGCCTGTGGGGGTATTTTTGGACCGAGATAGTGGAAGCGTCAAATTGGATGGGCTCAGCTCATTGGTGTTGCCCCCGATTTGACTCGTGGTCGCGAGGCAAGAGTGGGAGATAGGGAAAAGTTTCATCATAGGTGATTGGGGCGCGCCTCGAGGATATCACCGTGGCGATTGGCTGTGACGGAGGGAACGCTTGGAGTTTCCTGGATTGGGGGATGAAACCTGGCGATTTGAACGAGAACACGTGTGAGAGCGGATACAGGACGCGGGAGAGAGAGGTTCGTCGAAATGGAAATCGGAGCCAGAACAAAGGGAAGGGGGGGGAACAATACAACGAGGGTTGGATGCGGTTAGATTTGATAGCAACTGATCAGGACTCGAACCGATGCGACGAGGCTGGACGTCGTTCGAGCAGTGCCCACATTCTCTCTGCTGATTGTCCGGATCAGCGACCGCGATATTACTTACGAGAGTCTCCAGTTCAACTTGGCAATTCCATTCTCCCTCCAACGAGTCTCCAGCTCGAGTGATTTTCGGTTCCGTCGTTTTTTTCGTGTCGTTTTGTTTTTGTTTTTGTTTTTTTTTCGTCCTTGACACAAACACAAATCTGGCGAGCCAATCTTTTCCTCTCCTCGCCATGTCTATTCCCCAGTCCCTCCCCTCCTTTGCACAGGCATTCAGCAGCTCGTCCCTCAGCGATATTGCCCCCATCAGCAACGCACTCCCCCCGATCCAGCCTCGCCCTGCCCACTCCCCGCCACCCACCACCGCCGCAAAGAAACGCTCCCGCGAAGACCCCCCCCTCCCAGCGCGCACCGACCGTGCTCCCGTCGATGCGTAAGTCGTCCCTCCACTTTTCTGTCATTGCTTTCGTGCCAAACGCGTTCCTTGCCAGCCACAACGCTGATGGCACCCGCCAATCACCACTGGCCGTCCGAATCAAGGAGGAGGACAGAGACGACTCCCAGCGCCCTCCCCAGTCCCCGCCCCAGCACAACGATCTATCCCGAGATTCCTCAGCCACACCTGGCGTGCAACCCTTGTCGAAAAAGCGCCGTGTGACCGTCAGCGGCCCACCCCACGGTCAGACCAGATCCTCTGTCGAACAAGGTACACCTATTCCGGTATCTCCTGGCGTCTCCACACTTTCTGTCCCGGACGACGCCGTCCCTCGCGATCAACCTCGCCCCATACTCGTCAAACCGCAACAAAAAGCCCTTGTGGACCAGCGCCGTGGAAGCATATCCACTGTCATATCATCCACGGGTCAGAGTCCCATGGTTTCTGGGGGTCTCGTCAGTAGGTCCCCACCCAGTGATCAGTTGACGACCTCGAAGCTGTCCCGCATTGGCCGCATCAGTCCTAGCACGATATCAGTCGTCAACCGTTGCGCTGGAAACGCGGTTGCATCCGGCAGCCATGCGACGTCATCTTCAGCCCGGCCACTTACTCCTCCTCCGTTGATTGTCTCGAACCAACAACCGCCCGCCCTTACGTCAGCTCAGAACTCAGTCGAGCCCGGGTCCAAACCACAACAGGTTGCCGCAACACACTCCTTACCCCCTCCTCCGATCAGTTTTGCACGTCGTCGTGCTGCCCAGCCCGGTGGCCGCAAAAAGAAGCCCGCTGATATTTTAATCAGCCCCCGTGGTGCAGGCCCATCCGATCCCCTGGCACCCGTTATTCAGAGCGCCCCACCAGTGGCAGATCCCGGCCGTTTCCCAATGGCAATTCCCCGTTTGCCATTGGTACTGAACAATGCACAGCCCACCCGAAGAATTGCCAGTAACGTTCCTCCGACGCCTACTCGGTTTAGTCTCCAGGTCACTACCGCGCCTTCGATCAGCTCGACCGCGCGGGCGGTGCCTTCTCCTCCGAATCCATCCGTTCCAATAGCCAACACTTTGGTACCACCCACGCCTCATGCGCTTCAGCATCCCGGCTACACGGGCGACAAGTCCGCCTTCTTGGCTCCGTTCGAGGTCTTTTACGATGCCCTCAATGACTCGAAGCAGCTCAAGGGCTGGTTATCGGACCAGATGCAAAAGTCGAATGCGCTGATGATGTCGCTGAAGCAGCAACAGGAGAAGATGGACGAGATAGTGGAGGATTTGGTCGAGAAGCGTACTCGCGTCATGCGGGAGGAGATCACGATGCTCCGCCAACGTATGGAATCACTCGAGGAAGCGCTTCTCGCTACGCGCGCGGAGGCATCTGCCAGGGGACAGGACGGTGCTGGGTATGTATACCCACAGGGTCCCAAGTTTCATCAGAACGGGATTCCTCCTTGCCCAGAGACTCCATCGTCGTATCGTTTCCCCGCCCCTGAGCCGCGCAGACCGGATACGATCATCAGGGTCACCTCTCCAGCAAGAGAGCAGGAGCATCAACCGTCTTCGTCGCCCCCCGTAGAAATTACGCGTCGGCTTTCTGTGTCCGCCACGACTGCTCGCTCAGAGCCTGCACAGGCGTTGCATGGTTCCTTTACCCTCGGTGGTCACAATCGACGTCCCTCAGGCTCTCAGGGTTCTGCGAAAGGCACGCCGCTTGTGAGGCCACAAGCTATTCCAGAGCGGACCTCCACCGCCCGACAAACGGACTCGCGGTCCGCTGCCCGGCTGTACTATCCCGGGTCGTATGGGAATAGCAATCCCCCGCTTGTTGAAGGACAAGCGTCGTCGAGAGGAGGTGACAAATCATGAAAAGGTCACGGCCGAGTTTGTTGACACGCGTTACAGTTCACGACTGGACAGTCTGAGATTGCCATCTACATATTCACTCGCACCACCTTTTACTCCAGAATAGCATTTTCCCAAGAGATTCGCGGACCATGTATCTCTGATTGATTTATGACTCGTTTCTTGCGTCGTTTGCTTTCGTATTTCGCGCATATCCGTTATTCGTGGTTCGACCTAGGAAGATTCGCACACTTTTTTTTCCCTTTTTTTCCCTACTACTCATTCGGTTGGTTTTGTCTTGAATCTTTGTTATCTGTACTTATAGGATCCGATGTAGGATAGATTCAGACCGCATCTTGCATTCATTACGAGGTCTGGCACGCTTCGTATATAGCAAAGATTGGCATGCACCGTATACACGTTTGTCAGCGAGCGATTTCTCGTAATGTCATCGCCGAGTGTTTACCGCCAGATGGTAAAGGATCGACGGTGCACAGGTCTAAATGAATATGCCCGATCGCAAGTGGGACCATTTCGGTGGCTTCGAAGGTTCAGCGATGCTATCCTCGATTCGAACCAAGAGCCACGGAAAGGAAAGCACGGGACTGTGGGGCTGCGGGATTGTGAGCTGATTTCGATTTAAGCCATCGTTGATAGGAGTTCAGTTGTCCGTTGGAGCTGTTCTCTTCTGTGACGAGGAAGAGTTCAAAGGCAATGCGAGGCGGTGGGTCTTTGCAATTCATCAATTTTGTGGCACTGCCGACCCGTGTGACCCACTGAAATCTTTTTTTCTTTTTTCGACGCCAACATGCTCAAGCCCCGGTTTGCGCCGGCTCTGTCCCGCTGCAGAACGTATGCAACCCGTCGACCAGAAAAGCCCCCCGCACGCTTCCCGGACCCGCTGCGCAACAACTCCAATGCCGTCGTCACCCCCTTGGAGGGCGACAAGCTGACGTTCATTCACCGACCGCCTCCGTCTGCACCCACTCCCCACTCGACGACGCTCGATCCCGCTT
>JBBPQV010000276.1:0-26749 GCA_038092675.1 Boletus rufocinnamomeus
ACCACCAACTAAACCGAACATCGATGGATTTTGGTTTGGTTCTCACGCTATTGGAGCACTTTTGGATTTTGAGGTTTCGGTGTAAAGTCGCATACCAAGAGAATAGAGTGTTTTGCAATCAAAGGAAAATGTCTTGCAGGCTGTTTTCATGCTCAGTGCGTCAAAAACGGGTATGGTCGTTGCTAATAAACAATCGGTGGAAATACTCCGGGACAGGTTGACAACCCGGGAAAGCGTTCACTCGCTCATGTGATTAATTAATATCTGCACTTCTCAGGGAGATGGCCGGGTTCACCAAGTCTTGGATACCGCGGGGGCATATTGACGACGATAGTGGAAATACAGACCCAGGATTTGGATACACGGATCTAGACGCTACGGAGAAATACAATGATGACTGAAAGTTGAGAGGGTAATGTGGGAAGCCAGCGGGCGAGCATGAGGAACGCAAATGTAGAGATGTCCAGACATAGGACAAGGAATATAAGACTCTTGTCAATCTACGTCCTCAATCCATTGCCCGGGAAAAGATGGTGTGCTGTGAAAGGTCACGTCCGGATGGATATTGCGATCGCCTCTTCCCGGGTTGCGGTGAGAACGCGCTGAATAAGCGTCGCTACGCCTACCGGAAGCACCAGCTCCGCCCCCGAAAAGAGCATGGAAAAGACCGCCACCGCCACCCCTACCAGAGCCCCCAGGCGACCGCGGGGGTGATCCGGATGAAGGATTCGTGCGGTTAGAACTGGAGCTCCCTGCAGAAGGCCCCCCAGGGGAATGTTGTTGTGGCTGATCGATCAGAGCGAACCTATGCGCCAAGAGTTACATATAACCATCCAACGACAAAGGACGTTCAAGGCGAACCTGCAAACTGGACATGTCCCGCTCGATTTGAGCCATGGAAGAATACAACTTTCGTGGAATGGGTGCTTGCAAGGAAGCGTAACTACGACCAACTCGTCCGGGTCTTCTGAATGCAAGTTGAATGATTCTTTACAAACTGCACAATCTCTTTCCAACAGAGGGGCTAGATTGGACATTAGTAAGGTAAGTGAATGGGAAGGATATGCAAACACATACAGCCTTCTGTGAGTACCTCTCTCGGTAAGTTGCCAACGATTTCTTCTGTTGCGGGTACTGGGCGTCCAGCGGTGGAGTTCTCAGCAAGTTGAGTCAATATTTGGTCCAATGCTTTAGGATCGTCAGATGGGGTAAAGGGGTGAAATGACAGGATACGAGCCTTCCTGGTTAAATACATAATCACCCCATCGGGCTGATGGTGGCATACCCATCATCTCGGCAAAGGGATCGCCACGACCATGAGGATCACGACCGAACATAGCCAGGATGTACTGTGCCATTAATGGACCGGTGATGTCGCCGGGGGTGCGCGTGTTATTAGTGTTGTCTGCACCACGACGTATAAATCTGATGATAAAGTCAAATTTGATGGAGTGGGGGGGTGTTAGGAGGACGCACTCGAACATGGTAGGGACGGGAGGATCTGGGTGGGGTGGTGAACGGCTGAGTGGATTAGAGCCACCAAGAATGAAAGTTCTGCTGCTTCCACCGCCGGGACCACTATGAAATTCAAAGCGAAGGCCAGTGCTTGACTATGGGGGAAACTGAGAACCAAGGATGTGCGGGATAGAATAGAGTACATACAGAAGAGTAATCCTGTGTTCGCTGTGTGGGGGGAGAGCGGGGACGAGGGGGGGACGAGGGGGTAGTAGAATCTTCGCCAGTTCTCCAAGAACCTAAAGGAAGGGAGTTAAGCCGAGGATTGATTAGGGCAAGGGGAGGCGGAACCAGAACGCAGAAAACCTTCGAACGCGCCGGGGATGCCATTATGGATGTCGGACGCGTTGGCGGTACGATTTTGAAAATCCCGAGGGTCATCGACTGGATTCTCGAGCTGTGGAGGAGTTAAAATGCGGGGGTATGGAGAGTAGAGTCGTGTACCATTTCCACGAAAGACCCACGGCAAGAAGCACAGATGGGATCTGGTGTCTGCGAAGATGATGAGTACAAGGCTGGGACGAGGGCAAGGACCGACCATCAGTGGTCTCATCTCTGCATGACACTGGTGTGGATGTGAGTCGGATAGGGCGTGCGATGAAGAAAGACATACTTGGTGACAGAACCAGAGAGGCTCTCTGGAGGACATTGCTGCAGCGAGTCGGGCGTGGGCGATGGCGATGGGCAAGGCGGAGGGATCCTGTGCGTCCTATGACGCCAGGGTCAGTCGTCGGCTATTTCCGGATTCCCTCATCTGGGTCACCTCAGTTTCCTCCCCCGACGCTGTCTAGCATAGATGCTTCTCCTCGCTTGCCTCCTCCTCGCCCTCCCCCTCACCGCCATCGCCGTCCCTTCCGCGTCCAAGAGAGACATCCTCAGCCTCCTCGGCGTCGACACCCACACATCCAGCGCCTTCCATTCCACCCGCACCGCCCTCCCCACCCTCAGGCCATTCACCAGGTCGTCCGCGGGCCCGTCTGGGAAACCATCCCTCTCAACGTCCCACTCCTCGGCAGAACAGTGGACAGCTACTCCCACCCCGCGGACCGACTCCGCTGAACCCACCGCCGTCAAGACCACCGCTGCCTCGACACCGTCCATCCTGCCAGCGTCCACGGAAAGCCATCCCACCGATCACTCAAGCACAACATGGCAGATAGTTGGCATTGCTATCATTGCCGTCCTCTTTGTCGCCACATCTATCACCTGCGCCATGTTCTTCGACCGTCTTTGGAGATTCCTCAAGGACGTCATCTCTTGCACCCCACGTCCCCCCGCCTCGGAGGAATTCATCCTGGACTGCGAAAAGCAAATCTGGGACACCAGGACCCTCTCGCCTTCGCCCTCCGACTCCGATCACTACAACGGTGAGTCTCTCCGCGAGGAACCATCTGTCTACACCACGCGAGCACGAGAATTGCCATGGAACACCGACACCCACGACTGGAATGCACTTCACCGACAACCATCTCGAAGAAACGACCATCTTCCCACCGCCTAAACCCGATCAGCATCTACTCTCTCTCGCAAACTTGCGAACTCGTGCGATTTCGCTGTGGTCGGCAGGTCGGACTCAGCACGCATACACCCTATCATCCACCCACAACTACCCCGGATTTATGCCTGCCCAGGATGTTCCGCAGGCAACTTTTTTTCCAAGTAGTCAGAGATGAATATCCCCGCTGCGCCAACGGTGCACGCTGCCATAGACACATACAGCCTTGTCCTCGCCGGAAGCACTGTCGAGTGTATGAGCATGATGTCTATGATTGTACACAATCTACCTTGCCTTTGTATGACTCCCATAATGTCCGGTTACGAGCGGATGATTGTGAATATCCCGAGCTTTGACGTCCCGGCGTCTTGTCCGACGATGACATGAGCGTTTGAGAAGAGTGTTTCCAGATGAGGAATTTTACATGTAATTCAGCTACACAGTCAGTCGCGAGGCTCTCTCACTGACCATTTCCAGAACATGTTTACCGGTCTGGCAAGCCATTAAATTCTTCCCTTGCATGGTCCGCCGTGCTCAATGTCATCTAGATTGAGCATCTTGGCACCATTTACTCCCTCCAACGAGATGAAGGGGGATGCACTCTAACAATATCCGACTCTGCACCCATTCTCGGTGACTGTCACATTGGTGATTCGATAGCAGTCAATGGAGCGTGCTTGACTGTCACCGAGTTTCACAACGAGCAGCAGGGTGGTTACTTCAAAGTATGGCTGGCCAACGAAACGCTGGACAGAACCGATCTGGGTGCGGGTCCATGCTGGCAGTCCCATCACGTTCCATTTCGACGTGCTTTTGCTAGGTGACCGCACAGCCGGCGAGCAAGTGAACCTCGAGCGTGCCATGCTCGCCCATGTGAGGTTTGGTGGTCATTTCGTGCAGGTGCGGGCGACGCACGACACGACATCGACTTTACTAACTCGCAATAGGCTCATGTCGACACTACTGCAATAATCATTCGACGAGCGCGTGACGGCGATTCCTTGCGGCTGTGGTTCCAGCTGCCCGAGCCCACAGCTGACCGCCCTTCACTCATGCCGTACCTCATCCCCAAAGGATATGTCGCGATCGACGGCGCGTCTCTTACTTTGACCGAAGTGGACGACTCGCAGCGGGTCTTTGGGGTCATGCTCATCCAACACACCCAAGAAAAGATAACGCTTGCGAAGAAGGGTGATGGTGCGCGCGTTAACATCGAGGTGGACATGGTGGGCAAGTACGTCGGGAAGAGCGTGATTGCTGCATTGGGTGGTGGAGAGGAAGATAGGATACGCCGCCTGGTGGAAAAGGCCGTGGAGAATTTAGTCGCAAAAGACAAGTAGAGTTGTAGTACCA
The DNA here is from genome assembly GCA_038092675.1 of Boletus rufocinnamomeus. Classification (NCBI taxonomy): domain Eukaryota; kingdom Fungi; phylum Basidiomycota; class Agaricomycetes; order Boletales; family Boletaceae; genus Boletus; species Boletus rufocinnamomeus. The sequence goes on from JBBPQV010000276.1 coordinate 4,364, forward strand.
GCATCAGTCTCGGCAAACCAGAAAGACTCCATTTCCGGCTTGCTCTGCGACTACATACTGACTTCAACTTTATACGCAGGTAAAACGCGCTTCTCCAGCGCGAGTCTCATCTGAACTCACTCCCCCGAGTACATACCATCTAATTATCTTCATGTTTCACCAATGGACGTCCCTCTGAGAAAAGTGAGTTCGCTCAACGACCCGACTCCGCACACCCTGCCTCCGTGTCAACCTCTCGATGCAGGTAACCGCAAGGGTCGATTTGAAGGCGGGAAACGGGTTTGCTCGCCCCCAATCCAGATCGAGGCCAGGTTCTCCCACAAAGCAGTCGCCGACGTCCTCTCTATCACCACCTTCCTTCCGTCCCAAAGCCAAAGTTAATAGCACCGCGACTGTTCGAAAACTATCCAGTTCCAGTTCTCTCGGCGCTTCCCAAACCAATAATGTCTCTGCTCCAAGCCATTCCAGACCGGGCTCCCCTCTAAGGCCGTCTCGGGTGTTGGCGATTGCATCGGAACCAAATAGTTCACCCAAAGCTCGCGTTACGGCCAGACCTACATCACGGTCCGGAATAGTTCAAACAAACTCGGGCAGCCTAGAACCCCGTCAGCGCGCTCTCACCACTGCATCTGCCAAGCTCAAGCTTCCCCACTCCGAGGATAGACCACGAAGCGGGAGCGTGATTGCACTACATCATGCACTTTCCATCTCGGATCTTAACACATCCTCTTCTCCAATACTGTCTCACCCATCACCTTCAGCCGAACCTCCGTTTGTAGACCTCGGGCGAACGAATACTCCGCCAGTATTGGCTCCAATCAAGATCAAGTCGAAACTCACCGGTCTCGTCAAATCAACGCCAACGAATACAGGGGACCCGGCATCACGATCACTATCACCACCTTATGCCACAACGCGTCCGATACATACTCGTGCTAGGACTCCCTCGATAACGACTACCTTTTCTTTGAACGACCCGCCATCCTCCGTATTTTACCCAATCACGACCGCCTCCCCTGCTGCCAACCCCCATCGCTATACACCTCGACCTGCACTCTCACCTGCGCGTTCTTTCCCATCACCAACTTTTTTGAGCGAACTCCATTCTGCAAAGAAATCGCCCCTGGTTCCCAGGGTGGACCCGGCCTCAGTTCCACTACCCCCACATTCGCCTCCAATATCTGCACTCTCACTCTCTTCCAAATCCTCGGTTTCGAAAACGTCCGTATCTCCGAACAATGATCAACCGAGTGACAACCAGATCTCAAGCGTCGTGTCTCATATGAAACGTCATAGCATGGAATGGATCGGTCAACCCAGCCCTTTCGTTCCACAAGCAGAAACCATAGCTCAGACAATCCGGGATCGCAGTCGTTCAAGAGAGAGGAGTCCTCGTGATCTTGCTCGCCAAGACGAAAGTGATACAGAATCGGAAGGATCTGAACGACAGCTGAGGGCCGAGGCAAAGACTAACCGCAAGGTTCGTTGTATAGGACCCTTTATTCTGTCGAGAGGACTGAGGGAGGCGTTTCCCCACAGATCGCGGACCTAGAAATCACGAATCGCTCTCTTCTGGCGATCAACGCGTCTCTGGAGACGACGAAGAATCGGCAGGCGAAAGAGATCCGGGACTTGCGCCGGAAACTGAGAGAATCAAGGCTCATTCTCCCACCGCGGACATACATGGCTGTCGAGTCTGCGTTGGAGGAGGAACGCGATAGAGATGACGAGGACGAAGACGAGGATGACAGTGACGTCGAGGAGGGGCCAGACGAAACGTTCCAAAGGGTCAGGGGTCTGATTGACAGCCTCATAGAATCTGGCAAGAGGGCCCTTGAAACGCGGCCGGAAGACGTTCGAGCGAGTCTTGCCACCAAAGTGTTGAATGCCGATGAGCTGCGCTCTTGGCGAGATTCTGGGCAACGCACCTCGATGAGAAATACTCATATGGACAAGCAAGATGCAGACGACGAGACAATACACAGTCGTCTATCTACTGCGCTCGTCGCTGTGCCAGACAGCGGTAACGCGTCCTCAGTGGAAAGTGATGGGGAACTGGCCTCAGACACTCGAGGATCTTCGGCATTACCCCCGATCACGATCACACATTCTTTATGATTTACTTCATCGCTCTCGCTGTCACGCATCCTCACTAGCATTACTATAGACCATTGAAGTTAACTTCGTATACCCATTGTGATTGGAATATCCCAGATTCTTATGCCGATATCACGAGCATTCTCATTTTAATCAAAAATCGATAGGCATGTGTTGCGTTGGGTCTGGAAACCCATGACAGACGATTTACATTGAACCTTGTGTCCATCAATCATCACCCATCCGCTGTGCCCGCTTAGCGAGCTGCGAGTGCATCCATGAGCAGCGTTTTCAAGGGCAATTTGAAATGTACTCACCGCTGCAGCCAAATCCATCTGACCGGAGGGCGGAGGCAGCTTTGCGATGTTTGCCCTCTGAGCAGCTGCGTTCCCAACAGGAGGCCTGGCGGCTGTGGGAATTGGAGGTTTACCCAGAGGTTTGACAGCACCAGGTTTCGTGGCAACTGGAGGCGGAGCTACTTTCGGCTTCGTAGCTACTGGCGGCGGCGGCTTTCCTCCGAGCGAACTTGAAGGTCGAGAATTCGCTGGTGTAGCCTCCGTTGAACCTGTCGGCTTCTTCCAAGGGGTCGCAGAGCCATTTGAGGGCGTGAGGCCAGGGAAGACTGCAATTGGCTTAGCGTTCGCATCGGCCGTTACAGACTTCGTCACTACAACCTTGGGAGCAGCTGGTGTAGAAGAATTGGTAGGAGCCGACGGAGGAGGTCTGCGAGCCGGCGCCGGCGGCGCAGCAGGTGGTGCTCGCGGTTTCTTGGGTACCAGCTCAAGATAGTTATTGGGAGCCCATCCTTCTTCACCGTTTTTCTTGACCAACCACCAACCGTTGTCGTCTTTCTCTACAAGTTCCACAACGTCATCCTTCTGGAACGACATCTCCCCCTCCTGTCCTTGGAAGGCAAATTTGGCTCGGTACAGCTCGACATCCGGCTCTTCGGGTGGTGGAGGCGGAGCGGGACTCCTCGCTGGCGGCGGCGGCGGCGGAGGAGGAGGAGGAGGAGCGGGAGTGGATCTTACAGTATTAGATGCAGGCAGAGGCTGAGCGGTATGTTGAGGTTTAGATACGTTCCTTGGCTTCTGTAATCACATGTTACAATGGATTATTTTTATGCAACCACGACTCACATTAGACGGGCCGCTGGCACGAAGTAACTTCCCTTGCGTGATCGGTCTGACAATACCCTGCTTTCTCTTGGCACGGGGACGTGACGTGCTGGTGGGTGGCTCGCCAGATGGAACATGAACACTATGGCTCTTATAGACATCATCTCTTGGAACCGTCTCGTCCTTGACGAACTGGATTTGAGTCTTCTTGTCCTTCTTCTTAGCGTATTCAACCCTGGTCTTTGTGAATACACAATCAGCTGATGATAATCCACACTCACGTCGGCCCAACGATAACATTAATGGAGGCTTGCGTTAGCTGGAGAAGGTTGGCGACAAGCTCAGTCTTGAAGTAACAGTGAAGGACGGGATCCCCTTCTTCTGATGCATTGCAATTGAAGACCTGGCCAAAGAAATGTGATAGAGAGAGATAAGCAAAGGAATATACTCACCAGCCAGTCGTCTCGTAAGTTCGATATTGAAATACTCTTGATTGTAATAAGGGGTATCTTGCGTTCAAGTGAGGTATGTAGTTGTCCATTGTTTTGTGTGGTCATTGCAATGTGCACAGCCTTGCTTGTCTAACAACGGGTGAACCAAAGATGTTGGCTAGATATTCGCAATTTGTACAACGTACCACAATTAAGAAACGCGGGGTTAGTTTACTAGACCGCGCAAACTTTGAGACTAGTAACTGTGCTTTCGAGCTGAATGTCACTTGATCGGCTATACGGGACTGTTGAGCAGACAGTGCGACGATGAAGCAGTAAACCGACCTCCAAGCCCACACGCATTCCGCAATTCTGCACCGAGGGGACTTTTACCATTGATGTCCAGATAATCCCCCATGAATCGCCGATAGCTGAGCAGACTAAAGCGTCTGCGTTCTTTCCTCCCTGCCAGGACCTGGTGGCCATATTCTCTCACTTTGGCGTACTCGATGCCTTCTTTATTATTCTTCCAGAAACGCTGAATACGTTTGGCACATTCGTTCTTGTATCGCCAGTAGTTCCGCCAAGCCCGTTGGATGCGAGTGGCCATGTTATGCCAGTAACGGTCGCGCATCGTTTCCAACGCAAAGAGCTAAGATGACATCGGCAGGGATTGTGAAGAAAACATGGTAAGAACGCACTGTCTCGGGATTCTTGATAAACGCTTTTGTGACACCCATCTGCCATTCGTCCTTGGCGATTCCCGTATCTTTAAGGATCTGTTCGCACCCAGATTTCGCGTCGCCTTGCCATATATATTCACCAGCATAGGATGTCGACGGAGATAGGAGGTAGAATCGCTCGACCATCTTTTCGAAGGTATTCCGGTAGGCGAAACCTGCGCGACGAACACGTATATTCTCTTGCAGCCCAAGGTATTTGATCTGGTGAAGGATTGCCTTGGTGTCATACTCAGTCGCACTGCGATTCTGGTTTGGCTTGATCGTCCGGATATATGACGGTTGGGCTTTCATCAGGTTATCAACAAGCGCACCAGCTGAAGCCTGGGAACATTAACGACTTCGCACTACAATTTAACAGCGCAGGATGATTACCTTGATCCTATCCCCAGCCGTTGGAGGCCGTTTCTTGCTGCTCGGGTCCGGTCTATCTAGAAATAGGGTCTGGAGGAATTGGTTACCACTGCTACCTATGAGATCGAAGAGATCCTTGACTAAGGCATCCTTGTTCTTATCTGTCATGCCCGAGATGTTGTACATCACATCTCCAGCATAGTGCTTTACAAGAAACTGCGCTCCACGGGCCTCAAAGTGGGGATTGGAAGATAACATAGCCGTGCGTTGTACGAAGCTATTATCGGCGGCAGCGGGATCGGCGTGCGCAGTGGCGCAAGCGTCGTTGAGTGCGGCGAATATCCCTGGGGGTTTGCGCTCCTCAATGAGATCGCAGACAATTTTGTTGTTGAAGTAGTTGATAGGCGTCCATTTGATTTGCTCCCTGACATATTCTTCTTGCTCGGTCTTGAGCGTCAACTCGATGAAGATCTGCTGGAGTTTCTCGTTCACATAGTTGATGCACAACTGCTCGAACGAGTTGTCCTTTGGTTGCGAAACCATATGTCATCTGTCATGGCAACCATAACGATCAGCATACCTCAAAAATCTCAAAACCAAAGATGTCCTGTGGAGTTGTCAGAAAAACGGTCAATCAGAGCCAACACCACGCACCAATATGCCGATGACTTGTGCAGTGGCACTCCTTGGTTTCATTGAAATATTGATTCTTGACACTATCCACTCAAATAAATTGTTGTAAATCGCCTTTGCAAGAGCATCTCGAACAGCCGTAGCCTGCGCTGGATTTAGAGGGACGTCATAAATTGACCCCCGGCGCCCCCCTCGTTGCGTCTCGACAACTTTGGTGGTGAGAACCTTTTGAACCATGGCAGAGTCCGCCTCCATAAGATAGGCGATGAAATCTATCACGCCCTGATCAATGATGCCGGAGTTCCCATCATCCATTTCCTGAAACTGAACGTTTCCAATCCAAAGGACGGTGGCGAGCATTCGGAATATCTCGCTTTGTTCCTGCTCGCTTAGCCCGATGATTCGCATGGCATTCTATGGCAACATCAGACGTTAGCATAGCGTTGGATAATGAGATACGGGAACCACTGACGAGTGTGTCTGCATAATCTTCAGCATCGTTTATGCCTTGCACTTCAAGACAATTACTCATGCTTGTGTATGCATAAGACTCGGGACCCTGAAGCCCAAATTGTTCTGAATTGCCAGTGAGTGATATTCAAACGTGTTTGTATGATGTATACCTCGTTGTTCATCGGATGCAGCTTTGGTGAATTGGTAGAAGATATGGAAGTTTCGTTCGTTCTCTACTTGACCCACGACACGCCCCTTCTCTAGTAGGTAATTAGTAATCTGCGCACCGACAGGCTCGCCACGACTGTTGAACATGATCTCTAGGTATTTCCCCTGACGGATGGCATGAGCATCAACGGCATTAACGGCTAGGAACAAACACCATACATGCCGACTTGAATTATTGTTGCGAAGGGTTTTGGCGCAGCCGAAACTCTCCAATAAAGGGTTAGTAGCTAAGACCATGTCCTTGATTTCCTGGATATTATTATCTTGGCCACCGGACACGGCAGCTATGTACTGCATGATACGTTTCGCAGCCTCGGTCTTGCCTGCCCCCGATTCGCCTGAGATGATAACGCATTGGTTTTCATGATAGGCATTCATGTTATAATACGCAGATTCGGCGATTCCAAAAACATGCGGTGGGACCTCGAGTCGGTTCTTCCCTTTGTACTTGTGTAGCGTCTCGTCCGTGTAGATGCCGAGATCTAAGAGGGGAAAGGAACACTGAACAAGAGGACAACGCGATTCGCACCATCTTACCCCTAAATGGATTCACAGAGACCAGAACACCACCGATGTAGGTGTAGATTTCGCCGTTAGTCCAGCGTTTCTGGAGGTTGTCATTGATACTCTCGTTGCTGATGGTTGTGAGAAGGGTCATATCGGACACGCCGACCTGCTTCTTCTTGAAGCCTTCTTTCCAATCTGCCTATTGAATGCTGAGCTGATGCGATTGCTAGCGGCCGACGGAGTTCTGGATGTACCTTGGCTACCTTCGCGGGTCCCGTCTTGGGCGTCGCAGCCTTTTTTCCCGCCTTCTTGGATATAGCCTGGGTGGATTATTAGCACTACACACGCCAGCGCGGTCTGCATTGCGCACCATGACGGGGGCTGGTGGAAAGATGTGATAGAGACGTACGAACCCCGAAACCGCCGGGCGGAATAGAGGGTGTCTCGGGGTCCTTCGCATCCACTGCGGCTGCGGCAGCGGGATCACGAGGCCTTGCGACGAAACTTGCACCACTACCACATCATGGTCAAGGCTTCAGACATTGTTCTTATCCTCGTCCGTCAATTTCGCTCTCAGTGTTGGCTGCTCCTTATGCTTCCTAGGTCGCAATCATCTTCCCTCCTGCAGCCGCTGCGTTCATCACCGGATGCAGCTGTGACTTGCTCATCAACATCTGCTTGACAATGTGAGCGCTTTGTGTCTTTTGTCAGCTCCGCACTAAAGAGCGAGCGTAGTCTTGGCTACTTCCCCGGCCATATCGTAAGTTATATGGCCAGTCCAGGTACATTACGAACCTAACGTTCTTGTAGCACGCATTCTGGCTCATCTATAGGAAGATGCAAGCGGAAGAACGCTACGGCCAAGGCGGATTCATATGTGAGCACACATCATGCATATTCCAACTTTGCTTGACAATGCCCTGCAGACATTGGTAGTGGGCAGTATCAGCCTCTCAACAACCAACCATACCCTGCTGCCCCCGCTTATGGTACCATTCACCAAGGTTGATAACGCGAACAGTTACCCGTTTTCGGAACATGTGTATTTAATACAATTGTACATGGACCTGTGTGCACCTTGCTGTGTCCCTCTGGGTGTTTTGCTCGGTGTCCCTGATCCCTAGACCAATTTTGTGAGGATCATCATACGTTCAAAATCTGCGAGGCTCATGGATTTGTCCGGCGAGGTGGAGAATGCCTCTAGCATCTCCAGAATCTTTGGAACGTGTTAGAAAGGCGAATGCTAAGTGCACCGCACGTACTTCCTCTGTCTTGAGGTTCTCCTTGAGCAGATCGGCGACACGAGTGATATCTTTGATCATAATCCGTTGGCGGTCCAGTTCGTTATCTGGGACATGAGGAAAGAATCTACTAAAATCTTGTCGGCACTGAGCCTTCTGAGACTCGGTCAATTGCCTTGAAATCCCCGTTCCTGGGGTCCTTCTCGGAGACACTTGCTGCGCCTTCCTTGCTCTTGCAGCCGTCCGACTTGGCTCCTCATACTCGTCGCTCGATGCTTCCTCCGTGTCGCCGGACAGTTCTTCCGTCTGATACTCGTCGCTGTCTGAACCACTGTCCGCGCCCATTTCGACGTCTTCATCCGCAACCGGGTTTTCTTTGTCGCTCCCCTCAACATGCTCCGCTTCAAGCAAGGCAGCACATACCGCTCTCCAATCCTTTTTGCTAACCCCATCGTTGTGCGCATGTTGTGCTCCCCAGCCTGTCGCGGCATTTTTGAACACTCCCATGATGTCATCATCAGGAAACAAGTCCAGGAGGTTCAGAGCATGAGGAATTTCTGATAAGGGAATGTAGGACTGGGTACCAGAGGAATTTGAAGGAAGGTCTTCAACGATGAACCCGCCAGCCTCGTATTCTGCCGACCGAGATGGTCCAGGTTCTGGCTCTTCAACGATGAAACCCCCAGCAGAAACCTCAAACCTTGACTGCTGCAATTGTGTTCCAGACGATACCATGGAATCGAAAGCACTGTCAATGCGGTGTCTGAGACGAGCGGAGAGAACCAGGAAAGACGGGTCATCTGTTGATGACATTGTGCAAGCTCTGGTTGGAGTCCAGAAACAACTTCCATATACGGTCCAAAACTAGCTCTAGACCAATCCTACAAGTTTCTTCTTGACCTCTACTGCAGGTCCAAGGACCACTTCCGCGAAAGACCCCAGTTCTCCTTCCAACAACTTCTCGAATACGACGAGCAGCTCTGCTTTCCTTACCTCTTCCTTTAGCGCATCCCGATGCGACGAACTCTGGAGATTCGACAAGAGATTGCGAATGCAAATAACACCTCGGTGCACAAGTCCCGGATCACCGAGTGTTACACTGGACTCCTCCCCCGTCGTCGCATCGTCGCCGCCGCCAACGTGGACGCTAGGATCAACGAGTTGTGCCAGTACAAGAAATGCCCTGTGACGTTCCATCTGGAGATCGAATATTGCCTCACATACTGCTTGCATACTCGTTAGCATCGCCAAAGCCCCTGATGCTGCGAGGCGTGTGGGCAGATCCTCCACGTCTGACATCGCAATCAGGACATGGATCTTCGACTTGGATGACCCGTCCCGCGACGTCGGCCGCGCAGTTTTGTCATTTGCTCCAGCATATCTTTCAAAGACGTGCTCTGACCCTGCGACTAGGTTGCAGATAAGCTCAGTGGCAGCTCTGCGCATGAGCGTATGGTCTTCCAGCATCAGCAGTTCGATCTTGCTAAGAATGTGGGGGGTATTCGCGACACGAGACGCAAAAGTTGGACCATGAGATGCAAGATTCGTGAGGGCCATCATAGCTTCAAATTGCTGTAGCGTGCTTGCCGATGGGTGAAGGAGCAGTTGTGAGAAGGGTCGGATTGCATCAAGTACATTACCCTCATTAGGGCCAAAAACTTGAATCGGTGGCGCAGTAATGGAAAGTTTGGCAAGTGCCTGGATGGCCGGAAGTGCTTCTTGGGGAAGTGAATCCGGGGACGATGACGCGGATTGAATGATGCGAGTCAACGACTTGGAACCTCCACCTCTCAAGATCTCCCCTCTATTTTCCTTGTTTTCTGCCAAGCTCAGAAGTACTTGACCAACGGACGACCGAATCCCTTGACTATCCAATCCAGATGCCGTGGCTAGCACGTCCAGTGCCCCACAACTGATAGCGCTACGACACCGGGCCTGGACCTCGCGTTCAGACTCTAAAGGGTCCGATTGCTCTTCAACGCCCTGCGCGCCTGTTTGCTTTCCACTCTCGGCCATCCGTCGTAGCTTCGCGATCTGCTGCTGCTCCTGGCTCAACCGCGGCTTGTATGCACAAAGGTTGGAGACGATCACGAGAACCCCGTAGATAAGTGTGGAATTATTCGTCGCGTCCGCTACAGCCTTCCGTTTTGGAACGAAGGAAAAGAGTCGCTTTAGGACTGCGTGGTTTGCCAAATTCTTCTTCACAGCTGGATTAATACTAAGATATGCCAACCCCTCCACTGCTTCGTTGAGACAAGCATGGATGTCCTTGTTGTTCATGATCACGTCGCTTAACTGGGCTGCGCGTGCGACGTCCTCTCGCGCTGAGATGCCGGTAGTGGTGGCGGTTCCGACGGGAGCTGCTGCTGTATCGCCAGATGATCCATGAGCTAGTTTGACGAGCGCGAGGATGGCTACCGCACGCAAGGCATCGTCGGTAGTCTGAGAGGACTTCGTTTGAAGCCAAGCGACAGACTCTTCAGAAAAGAGCTGCCGACAAGTTTTGTGGCTGCTAGCTTGCGCATACAAACGAGCGAGCGCGATTGACACCAGTGAAGATGTGGATAGTTCAAGCGTAGTGAGAAAGTCGATGAAACCATCTTCCGTGAAGATCTGTGAAGCGGATTGCCAGTCAACCTGGAAGAGCGCACAGTGGAACGTGACGGCTGCAAGTAAAACATCCTCCTGAGACTGCGACAGGTTGTTTGCGATTAGAGGTTGGAATATGCGGAACAGAGCGAGTGTCCCTTGGTCTGGCTCGTCTCCTCCGGCCTGACTTCTCTCCGAAGATTTGGATACCCGAACACCCTGACAGAACGCGGAAAGCATAAGATACGCTTTTGAGCGCGAGGAGGGGGGTTGAAAGGGCACGAATGCAGCTACAATGTAGGCCAACTCGTCTGGTAGCAGCGAGGATGGGTCCCTGGACTTGATGAGCAAGGCATCCATATCGTTCTCTATCCGTAATGTTTTGTCCGGCCGGGAATCAGGGTTGGAAGTCATGATGGTAGGGGACACGAACGAACTTGGCGTTGTCTAAGATCGGAGTCACCCACTAACTTTATCTTCGACACCCGAGTAGGCTACTCCAACTAAACATGAATGCTGGCGAAGGCTCTCCAGCATTTACCCATGGCGCTAGAGATGGTACAATCAACTCTAAGCACACAGTTTTATTCAGATTACCCAATGGCGAAGTGCGCAGTATCAAGGTCGAGAAGGACTCGTAAGTCGACATTTCGCGCGTAACTGTAATCTGACATTCCGCCAAGGATCGTATCGCTGGGCAGAGTGGGCTCGTTCCCTGCCAATGAACTCATCGGACAACCGTATGGATTCGCCTATGAAATACGTGAAAAGAAGCTAAAACGTTTGCCTCCCCGTACAATGGACGAAATTGGTTGGTAGGTCGATGTTCATTTCTCGAATCACATCGCTAATCATCTGGTGGTAGAGGAAACCGATGCGACGAACGAACTCATCAACGATGGGGAGTTTGTTCAACCATTGACTCTGGAAGAAATCGAAACGCTCAAGAAGTCTGGCGTCCATGCTTCAGTACGGTCATGTTGCGCATCATAACAAATCATCGAAACGAACCTCATACCCTAGGAAATCATCAACGCTCAAATCGAGCAACACGCAAATTATTCTCTGAAAACGGAGTATAGCAAGGACAAGTATAGGAAGCGGAAGGAGGCAAAGTGAGTGACCGAACCAATTGAGGGTAGCAAGCACCAATAGCGACGTTTCGCATAGATACTCGAAGAGTTTCGAGACAATCGAACCCACGGTGTATAATATCTGTGAATACTGGTTCAGAAAGGATCAGAACAGGATTCGAGATATTCGTCCTGATTCACTCTCTCAGATGCTGAGCTTGGCCAACGTGCGCCCGGGTGGACGCTATATTGTGGTCGACGATGCTTCTGGGTTGTTGGTTTCATCTGTTCTCGACAGGATGGGATGCAAGTGAACTTCGTTGCAATCAACTACGACGTATTGACTCTTTCTAGGTGAAGGCCGGATAATTTCAATAAATGACGCTGACTCGCCACCTGCATATCCCGTATTGACCCTGATGAACTATGAGAAGGAGACTCTGACATCAGTTCTGTCGACGCTAAACTGGGCCACAGCCCAAGAAGATTATACCCCCGGTAAATATCTTTTGTCCGCGACCACCGCAAATTATCATTGTATCTCCACAGTAGTAGCCCCACTTGAGCCCACCTCGGGACGCATACGTTCAGAACGTCAGCGCCAACGCCTTGACAAGCGAAAATCGACTTCAGATACCCTAATGAGCACACGACAAGAACTATTTTCGGGAGAATTTGACGGGCTCCTGGTCGCTAGCGACTACGATCCATTCGAGATCGTAGAGGTGCTGTCACCCTATCTAGCTGGGTCTGCTTCAATTGTTGTGCAAAACATGTTTCTCCAGGTATTTTTCTGCTTCTCGCTCTGACGTTGTCACTTATCGCACCGTAGCCGCTAGCAGACTTGCAAGCAAAGATGCGACTCATCCCTGGTTATCTCGCACCCTCGATCACCGAGTCGTGGTTACGTCGTTATCAGGTTCTTCCTGGTCGGATGCACCCGACGATGAATGCATCTGGTTCGGGGGGGTTCCTCCTCCATGCTATCAAAGTGTACGCTCAGCTTCTCGGTCACTCTACGGCTAATTTGGAACCCTGTTTCGATTAGCTACGATGACCCGAACGCGATAGCAACTACATTCCGGCAAAAAATGAAAAAGGCCACCGGAAATGTGGAGTCACCATCAGAACCTCATTCCCCTATGCGGGTGGACTCAACGGAGTGTGCTGATGAAGTAACACGACTGGCATAACAAGATGCGTATATTCCGCGGACAGTCCAATGCCTTAGCGCGATACGGGTGGGAGCTCGGGAAAAATAGTGGCGATAATCTGCCCGTTATCTATCAGTCAGCGGGGAGCATCTGGGGTCAACTCAAACACACCTCGTCGAAAATGGTATAGGCGATATGTTGGTTTAGACGCCGATTCTGCAGCACAGCGAATATACGTCGGGCCCCGCGGCGGGCATTCGAACGACCCATCATGTTAGCAGCCAGGTCTGCACCGGGTCCTTCGGTCAGCTCACGCTCTCAACAGGTTAGTTAGTCCAATCAAACCTGGTACTAGCGCCGAGAGTTTGCGATTAGCTTCATCTCGACTGCGAAGCTTCTCTTCGGCGGTGCGAGGTTGCAAAGGTGCTCTTAGCTTGCCTCCGGGCCATAGATTTTCCCGGAGCATGGTAAGCACGGGAACAATGTGACTCTCTTCAAACAGAGATTGTACGCTCTGCCGTATTTTCCTGCGAAAGAACGTGAATTATGGAAACCACGGAGAACTTGCCAACTAACCGCTCGATAGTATCCCCGAAGACTTGTTGAAGAATGATCACGATTGCTTGACGACGAAGCCAGTTGTTTTTCCTGTGAAGCTCAAATATGGCAAGCACTAGATCACAGATGGGGGCGGAAAAGCTGGATGTGCTTGTTTCTCCATCCAGTGGCGTAAGATCCCTTGGCATCTGGATGAGAGCGTCCAGAGAGGCAACCTTTCCAAATCGTTTCATTGCTTGAGCAACAATGTCTTCGTCGTTGACTCCAGAGCCGACAATCCCGGTGAATTCGGCCACTTGTCGTGTGAGGCGCTGGATCATCACATCCAGCATGGATGGCCCGAAGAACATATCATCGATGCTTTCCGTGACGGACCGATACATTGACTGAACGATGTTTCGTCCGGTGAACCCCCCTTGTTCTTTGACAGTGTCATCCTTGACCTCGGAGGCAATGAAAGGCGAGTCCCTCGACAGAAACACACGAAGTTCTGTGCTTTCGCAAATTACAGGAATCGAAATCAGGTTCTGTAAAGGAGTGAGTGTTGTGACAGGTCCCGTAGTACTTGTCACATACTTGCATATATTTCTCCAAGGCTTGTCTCCTTGTGTCGACGAAGCTCCCCGAGAGCGAAGTTACCAGCCGCTTGCCAGGGAAGTCAAGGCTGCGAACTACAGAATATTCTTCACGAAGCTTGCTGTGCATTCGCAGAAATTCATTGTACCGCCGTGCGACGACCCACCCGGACGAGAAAGTTCCGTCCGGAGAAAGTTGTTGCACCTCAACAAGGTATCGGACAACAGACTTCCCTTCCTCCTCGGCGACGGTTGAATTGACAATGGAAACCTTCGTTCTATGCGGGACGAGGCGATTGGCAGATTCCTGTTGCTCGTATTGCATTTTTTGAAAGTGCAACTCCCTGAGTTCTCTAGTCATCGAAGCCTTTGCCTTGCGAAGGAGGCGGAGTTCTTGAGTATCTCCTATTAATTCAGCTTTCTTGATGAGTGTATCAAGCATCGCTGCGTGGACCTCCGACTTTGATGTCTTCTTTCTGAGACGGGCAATTTCATATGAAAGCTGGAGGTCACCAGGTCCTGCAAGCTGAAATGATCCCTGTCCAACGACATTGGCACTCTCTGTCGTGTCATCTTCTTCATTCTCTTCGTCACCATCGGGATCTTCCTCATCTCCGAACATTCCACGCTGTTTCCTCCCATCAGGAACTGAAGGGATAAAGCTATCCGCCTCCTCCTCAGCACGATCTCGAGGTTGGCTAGAGTGCTGCTCCGTAGCGATAATGTCGGACAATGCTGCCTGGATAGCTTCCATACGTTCAAATTCATCCATACTGGGTCTGCCATAATCTGGGTCGTTGAAGAGTGGCGCACGCGAAATGTCGGAGGATGTGTCCGACAGAGGAGCCATAAGAACGTCGATATTGCTAAGAGATGTTTTAGGCGGCGAATAAATCAGTGGACCTTGAACCAAGTGAGGGTGTTCCGAAGAACGATTCGGTGAAACGAGAGACGGGAATGATTCTGAACGAGGGATTTGGGATTTGGTCCGCAATGACGCTCCACGGGACAGCACAGCGGTAGATGTGTTAAGGCGTTGTGGCTTATTGACCGGCACGGATTCCTCGACCTCGGGACGACCGAGCGAGGCATCCTCAATCACTCGAAACCATAACTCTGATTTCTGGAAATCTTCAAAATCACCTTCCATTTCTTGCTCCACCTCCCTCTGAGCCAACATGACACTCCGGCGAACTTTCTTATTCTCGACGACGCTAGGCATCACCTCGTTGGAGGCGTAACCTCGAATGGTATCGACATGCTTTTGCGAGATCGGGGATAGGGAAGGGTGAGGCGGTATGGCAGAGAAATACAGATCATTAATCAGGCGAATATCTTCTCGTAGAGTTGTCGAGTTGGATTGATCTTGAATGGGATCGTCCTCGTCACCAGAAGTGGAGTCTACCAATTCCAAGGGGTTCTTGAAGCTTTCTACGGTGAGCCAAAACTGCACGAGTAGTGAACGATGGCGACGATCCATGAACTCCATGAAGTATGAGAGGGAAGTCGGGTTGCCAAGGACATCTCTGAATGAAACTCGGAGTCGTGCATGCGTTTCGCTCGCGACAGCCGTCTAGTTGGATAGAACACATGAGTGGTGCACGCAGGAGCGCAAAGTAAATGACACCAACCGGATCTTGTTCACCGCCTAGGACAACGATTCGCTGTTCAACCGTACGCTTTGCAGTATACAGCCTGTCCAAAAATGCCACAACATCTTCTGTCCTCTCTCCGTTTATCCATTCCTCTTTCTCGTGATTTGCTATCCAAATATTAGCTTCTTTCCCTGACACGGGGGTCGGAAGATATACCAAGTAACAATCTTGTCCTGCGAATTTCACCCATTACGTCGTTCTTGAGGCGACGTGCGTCTAATAGAGAGGAACAGCGATCGATGCTTCGAAGGAAAGACTCAAACTGACGGACGTCAGTACGAATGGTGATTGCATCTCCTCCAGGAGTGACCGTCGATGTGATGCGGTGATGACGTCGCGGTGATTGGGCTTCAAGGACGTTTCGTACCTTGGAAATCAGCTTTCTACCAGGAGTCAATGAAGACACGCTCCCAAGCAAAAGGGACATACTGCTGGTGTATCGCAGCTCCGGCCTAAGATTGAACTCAGAAGACGATCAACAGAAGGGATACTAAACACTCACCACCTGCTCAATTGTACGATTCCAAAAGTCAGGATCTGTGACCATATCCATGATTGGATAAAGCAAAGTGCAGGCCACGATTTCTCGGACCGCTATCTTGAGCACCTCGCTTCGTGCTTCATTCTCTGGGAGGATATAAGGGAGGATCCGGTCTACAATGCCCTTCAAATGCATTTCCTCGTTCTGCTTCGTGAAAGTGGACGAAAGATTATCTACAGCTGGATGTAACCTTTCACCTTTTCCGACATATCGGCTAGCCAAAAGCATGTCAAGTTCTTCTGACTGAGTGAGATGACGCTCAAGGCCCGCGCCACGAAGAGCGACCTCTGACTGACGGAACTGTTCAATATGCGAGGTGACCTTGGGTAATATCCGTTTGACGAAGAGGGAAGGAACATCGATGGTCTCTGCGCGTTGAAGGAGTCGTTGGATGGCCGCATGCAAAGTCGTTGACACGGAAGTGGGGAACGAAGGGGAGGACGAGATGTCCTTGTACCAGGACAGAACAAAGTCGCGGACTATGAGAATCATGATGTCATTTAGGTTGGAGGAAACTACAGGCATGTTGGGACACAACGATGGCAGCGACTGCGGGGGCTTATGTGACCATTGTGAGCGGGTGAGGACAGCCTGCCACGCGGCGGGAGTTGAGAATGAAAGAGGACGGGCAGCATGGGAGAGCGGGTTTCCGGGCGCGGCTACCTTTGAATCGAGCCTGCATGCGAGGAAAAAGTGGGCCAGGAGAGAAGATATGACCACCAGAACGACGAAAAGCGGTGCGAGGAGGAGGAGGGCGAGTGGAGAGGAAATGATCCGGACGACCACGGGGACGGACACGGCGAGGATACCGACGAGGAGTACGGTCCTTGTCGTGATCACAGGGCCATTTTCATAGCAGAGGTCGGGGCGCTGCATCAAGTTGAGATCATGTCGGAATGTTTGCCAGTCGCGCCTCGTACTGCACTGTCAAAGTTGTCAACACGTAAGGGTCGCGTCGGTTTAGTCTCCACAAACCACACCTAAAACTTCGATATTAGAAGACAGTCGTTCTGATCATACTAGTACGAAGGCGTCGGCTGACAATAAACGTCATCATTACTTAGACACAAACTAGCCGACTAACTCGCTCCCGGCTACGTTCATAAGCTTCGTTGCATGCCATTCTGCTGTTGTACACTGTACACTCGCTCCATAGATGTCCTCCACGCAATCCCCGTTACGCCCTCCCTCCACTGCAGAAGGATTTATTTGTGGTGGTCTTGCGGCCTGTATTGCCGTGAGCCATCCTCAAACTGCTCCCTTGGATTCATTTTTCATACAGGTAAACAGGTCACTGTCTCGAATCCCGCAGAAGTCGCAAAAACGCGTCTGCAACTCCAAGGCGAACTGGCAAAGGGTGGTGGTCAAAAGGCTTACAATAACGCTATTGATGTCCTCGCGAAGACGTGGAGAAACGAAGGTATTCGAGGTCTGCAACGAGGTCTCGGCCCAGCGGTGAGTTCGCCGTGCAGTTTTGTGGTATCATCCTCACATTTTGCTAGTATGCATACCAGGCAAGCACTTCTACCCGTTTTACCTCTCAGTCCCTGTGACTCTTTACTAGATTCTCCTCAATGGATCACGCTTAGGTACGTTATTGTCTATCATAATTACGTGCAAAGCTGAATTTATTCAGGATTTTATGAGCCTTTCCGCCGGACGATAAACCGTGTCGTAGGCAGGCCTGTGACCGATCAAATACCTTTGACGTCTGTAGCAGCTGGCGCCGCAAGTGGGGCAGTCGGCGCGGCCCTCGGAAATCCATTGTTCCTCATCAAGGCTCGCATGCAAGTTAGTTAATCTCGATAGGCCTTTTCACGCGTCAAATGACTGACCATTATCGTCAAGGCATATTCCCCTGCATTGCCAGTCGGTGCCCAACATTACTACAAAAACTCCTTTGATGCACTCTCAACGATATTTCGAGCCGAGAGATTCCGAGGACTCATCCGCGGTGTAGATGCTGCTATTCTTCGAACTGCCATGGGCTCTTCTGTTCAACTACCGACCTACAACTGGACCAAGAACCAACTTGTCACAAACGGTATCTTGCCCGCCAACAGTATCTGGACATACCTGGCTAGTAGTTCTGTATCAGGTGTTTGTGTGGTATGTCATGAGGCGATACGCACACTCCCATCTTGTTCTGACGTCTCGGACAGTGTATTGTAATGCAACCAGCAGATACTGTGAGTGCGCTAGGCTTCCTACAGTGCTACTGCTGACATCTACCAGGCTCTCACCCGGGTATACAACCAACCAACAATACGGTTACCCAATGGACGTTTGCAAGGTACATTATACAAGAACCCTATTGACTGTCTCTGGAAGACTTTCAAGACCGAAGGGGTATTTGGGTGGTATAAAGGCAAGTAGATTTACTACTCGAGTCTTCGTCTGATTTACGGCCTTCCAAAACAGGCTCAACAGCGCACTTTATGCGCATTGCTCCACACACGTAAGTGCTAGCATGCAGGGCATTCTTGATTCTGCTGACTTTATGCTGCACAGAATCATTACCTTGACTGCCAACGACATCATTCTTAGTCTCTACAAAGAGTTCGTAATTAAGCAAGGGTTGTTATAGAGGTTAAGCCCACCTAGACAGCTTTGGTTTAAGGATTGCCATGTAGTTGATCGGATCTAATTGCGCGATGTCCGATGCCAAATGTGTCGTGGTAGGTAGGTTCAACCCTTCTGATGTACTATTTGGCCTGGTGGCCCAAGGGCTCGTAGCACAGTGGTAGTGCGTGTGATTCCAGACATGGGTATCCACAAGGTCATCCGTTCAATCCGGGTCGAGCTCACTCCACCTTTTTTCTAAAAAAAAAAGGACCTACTTGAGCCCAAGTGCCAGTGAAATTAGTCAAAATAGGATAACTTTGCCTCAGGGTCACGAACAGGATTGGTTCATCAGTGCAGCATTGAAGTGAGTACAAAGTACATAGCAGATCAATTGATCAATGTCCATTTAGAATTCTTTCTTGTGCTCAAATATACATCTCCGCCGGACGAGCAATCCATCCATGCCGACGCCTGTGTGGGAACCAAGTTTGTCACCTGATGGACCGCCCGGCACTGATGCATCAGACTCGAGCCACAGTCGAGAGTGGATAACTCACAAGATATCGTTTGCCGGGTACAAAGGGACTTTGAGTACAGCCCTCGGGTGCCGAAATCCCGGGAACGTCCCATACAGTCACTTGCGCGGTTCGCTTCGATGGATACTTATACGTTCGAGTATCACTGACGACAGTCACACAGAAAGCTTTTACGTCGCGTGGTGGACAGATTGACTGACATTGTATCAGCATTCGACAGAGTTCCGACAACCGAGATCCCATACCTCGAGTTCTTGTTCAATTTCCTTCGAAACTTCGTCCCGTTCCTGGACAGTCCTCTCACGGATGTGTCGGGCCAACCAACCGGCATCTTCATGACTGACGGACGATATGATGCTCTTGGCGGTCTCAGCGTCTTCCCGCAAGGTGTCGTACATGTCATAAATCTTGTCGGGTGGACCATCTGTTTGACTATTAATGTCTATCACTCGTGTAACAATGATTGCTTCACCCTCATGCCTAGGTCTGAATGTGGAACCTGCACGTTGTTCCAGGCGCTCTGCATAGTCGAGCAGCCTAGACCTGCGTTTTTCGTATTCAGACCATAGCCCTGATGCATGCGACTCTCGCTTCATCTGTAGGGAGTGAGTAAATAAGTCATTGGAAATTCTACTTGCCACACCTTCCATTGTGTGCACAGTTTCAACTCCTCTTTTGCATCATGCGGTCCCTCTCTTTGTTTCCGACCATCGGTGTCCTCGACGAATTCTATATACGCAATAGGGTATGCCTATCCAAATGTCAGGATCCGATACCTGAAACCATGTATGGTCACACCTTTATCACTGTGAGCACCATAACAGCGACGTTACCGCCATCCGCTGTCAAGCTGTTTAGTGTTGCAACGAACGGTCCACGTTGAAAACCAAGCTTCGCATGCCACGGCGCCATATGGGTCGAATTCCCGGTCAACAAGAGAACATTGGAGTTGTAGGCCTCCAGGATTTCAGAACCTTCCTTTCGCTCCGCCGAGAGCTACAGGTAACTGAATGGAGCGAGCATATCACTGATGATGGCTGAACTAACCTTTGCGCCCGCCACAGCAATTTTCCGACCTATTTTAATTTTCCCCTTTCTTACACCTCGCGCCAGTGGGGCATCGATGTGCGCACGCAGCCTGTACCAACCATCGGTCACTTCGAGCTTAGGACAGGTTTGAACTGATGCAGTGTCCCCTTCGGAACCACTGGCAGGCCAAATTATGTCTGAGATGCAGAGCACCATCGGCGATCCAGCCGATGCATCCCTGGTTGTTATCAACCGTAATGGTGGACGGGATGAGCTGTTCAAGTCCCGTTCGTATCTGACGGCATATTTGAACTGTAAAGCTCGAGTCGTTCGATCAGTCTGCTGACCTGTACATCAACTGACGAATAACTTCTGGCCAACACCAACGTTTCCTGAAAGGGTTGCCCTCGCTCATAGGATCGAGAGCAACCATACCAGCCAATTTCCAAAGGACTAGTGGCCAGTGATTATCAACCCACGCTTGTGTAGCAAGCGTACAACCCTTTGCGTGCAGTTCTTCCAGCACGGCTGAACGGCCCAAGGAAAGAGATGGGCACGAATCGGGCGGATTCGGAAGAGAGCGTGAATGGGCGGTGAAAGCATAGAAAGGGGCTGTCAGGGGATTCACTTGACTAAGTTCCTTGAAATTTCTGGGACGGCTATCAGGATGGACCAAACGGTTTAAGGGATAAAAAAACAGACATTCCCATGTCCTCGAGTTGTTTAGAACTGTACGCTTGTGGCCGCAAGCCAGAAGTGGCGAGTGTTCGTCTACCGGGAGGAGGAGCTGACATGCAAGTTAGCTCCAACGAGGGAAATAAGGGATATACAACTCGTGCTCACTAAGATCGAATATCCTCCCGTCACTGTTCCGCTTGCTTGGTCGGGGCGACGGCACTGAAGGTGGATATATGCGGTTCACGGTTGTCCTAGGATTAGGGGGAGTTGGTGGAAGCTTTCGATCTTCAACTAGGGATGCTTTTGGAGTGCCAGATTTCACGGCAGCTTTGAACGGGGTTACAAATTTCGGTCTCGTCGTGGTACTCCGGTGTCTAGGAGTAAAACCCAACGGTTGTTGAGGTATGACGTGGTTCGCGAGCGAAGATGGGCGTAGCGGTGATACAGGGAGAGTGATCTGAGAGGGGGCGGTAGCAGGGGAATGATAACCGCGTAGGGGTGAACTGATGCTGGGAGCAGATACTTGTCGATGCGACAGCATGGAAGGGGTTGCAGTAATCAAGGGAGACTTGAAAGGTTTGGATTGCCGTTTGCTGCCTAGGCTCTGCAACGAGCCGTGTGATCTGGCGTGTGCCGGCTCTGCAAAGGAAGCAGGCGTGGGCGTCTCAGGCACATGCATAGAGGAGAATGCATTTCTTGCAGAGGAGAATGTTGCGCGTGGAGGAGACACTAGCTGGGTGGAGTGGGGAGAATCGGGCGTCGGGACTTGGTCAGGAATGTGGACATCTTCCTGCCACTTCCTCATTTTCTCTTGAGCCTCCCGCAAGGCTGTGGTTGATGGGACGAAGAGTGATTTTGCGTTTTCACCATTAATAGACGGTCTCTGGAAGCCGGGCATTGCTGTCGTAGCGGTGTTGAATCCAACGAAGGAACTGGACGAATCCGAGTTGAACCACGCGGCATAGTCGACCTCTGGAGGCGCTTCGCCGTGTAGCTCTACTTCATCTGGCGGCTCGTTTTCAAGCCGGGAAGACTCGATCGCGGAGGCACTCATGAATGGTGCGTGTATGCGCTCTGTCTGTGGGACATCGAGAGCTGCACATGGGTTGTCTGAACGAAACGGGTCCTCGTCCTCCTCCACAGGCAAGTCGCGAGTGTGAGCTGTGCAGCGACTTGGATCGGCAAAGGATTGGGACAGCTGAGCGTCTAAGCAATCAAAGGCGCGGATGTCGTCTTGGCTGAGCTCTCCGACTTGCTCGTCAAAGGTGGGGGAGGAGAGACGCATTCGCTTCCTGGAGGGGGCCATTGTGTGTTGGAAGGAAGGACGGGGAGCGAGTCAACGCGACGCGGATGGGTCACGTGTGAGAGTGAGCAAGTATGTATGGAGTGCATTATCGCGTATACGTGCTTTACGTCTCCAAAACATTCACCGACTCAGCGTTTGCGTTCCCTGCATCCCTCGCCGACCGCACAGGTCCACCGCCTCCCCGCCGACAGCTCTTCCCATGAATGGCGCAAACTCCCTCTCCGCTCCTCAGCCTCTCCCGTCCCCGCGCGCCCCAAAGCCCCCGCCGGCGGGGCCCCCCGCCCCCCCCCCCCCCCCCCGCCCCCCCCCCCCCCCCCCACACCCC
>JBBPQV010000277.1:0-26739 GCA_038092675.1 Boletus rufocinnamomeus
CCAGGCCAGGGGCGAAAGGCCGCGAAATTCGTCCTGCAGAAAGAGGCGAGTGACGCGACATTCCCTGCGCGCGTGCTGACGCGTCCCCTAGGCGTCGCCGGGAAACCTCCAACCAGTCGAGGACCTCCTCTTTGCAAACTCGGACGTCCTTTCTGCACCCATCGTCACTGCAATCAAGATCGCCTCTGCAGCCAGTGGCGAAAAGGCAAAGATAAAGAACGTCAGCATCGCATATGCAGACACGAGCGTTCGCGAAATTGGCGCCGCCGATTTTGTAGACAATGACCTCTTCTCGAACACAGAAGTGCGCACGTGCCTATATGTCGCAATTCGATCTGACTCGTCGCACAGTCTCTCATTATCCAGCTGTCCGTGAAAGAAGCCATCATACCTACAGGCACTGCTTCTGGCACTACAGACCGTGACTTTGACCTCAACAAGCTCAAAGCAGTCCTCGAGCGATGTGGTGTCGTCGTCACAGAACGAAAACCCAGTATGTACTTGCCTCCCATCTCTCCCTCCTCTGACTCGTGCATTCCCAGGCGAGTTTACTACCAAAAATATCTTGGAAGACATTAAAAAGCTAACTGGATCCGAGGAAACGGAAGATGCACCAAGCGTGAGCAGTGCGCCGTCCTCCTCTTCTGTAGGGCCTTCATGCTAACGTTGCCATTTGCAAACAGCTGTCCCTGCGCCAGGTGCTTTAGCTGCGCTCGTCATCTACCTTTCTCTTCTTTCAGATCCTGCGAATCACGGCGCATACAAACTCAAAACACACGATCTCGCTCAATACATGCGTCTGGATGCCAGTTCCGTCAGGGCACTGGCATTGGTCGATTTCGAAGGAGGGGTCAGTCTCGGCAAGCTGTGTATCCCCTTGCTTCATCATGGACTTACGCATCCATAGGGTAGCCTCAACAAATCATCTACGTTGTTGGGCCTTTTGAATAAATGCAAGACCGCGCAGGGAACCAGACTCCTCGCAACTTGGCTGAAGCAGCCTCTTGTCAACTTGCACGAGATTCGTGAGTCGGAGTTCATCTCATGTACTTTGAACATTGTTTCCCGTGCTGAATTCGAGAATCTTCTCCACAGGTAAACGACAAGATCTAGTAGAGACCCTTGTAGATGATTCTTCGACAAGACGAGTCCTACAGGTAATGGACATCATTTGTAGCGTGTCCCACACTTGCAGCCTCATCACTCTGAACTGATGCAGGATGACTACCTCAAATTAATGCCCGATCTTCACCGGCTAAGTAAACGGTTGAAGAAGGGTGTTGCTTCCCTCGAGGATGTCGTTCGCATCTATCAGGTGGTGTTGAAGGTGACGCTCACGACAACATGTTCGTTCTTCAATGCCTAACAATGACCCCAAACAGATGCCAGGTCTCCTTGAAACCCTAGAGGGGATCCAGTACGAACACGAGGCACACGGAAAACTTGTAGAAGAGGTATACCTAGGACCTTTTAGGGTATGTATCTCCATTTCCTATTCCTATTGCAGTTAGATACATCAAATCGTCTTTTGATTTTCAATCCTACCCCAACAGGGCCTCTCCGATAGTCTCTCTAAATATTCTGAGATGGTCGAGACCACCCTCGATCTTGCCTCACTTGACACGCATACGTACACCATCAAACCAGAATACGATGAGGGCTTGCAAAGGCTATCCGCTAAACTCATGGAGGTGGGTTGTCGAGAGTTCGGTGCTCAGACATAAACCAAAGAGCTAATTGATTGTCTGGACCCTGCGAAATATGCACTAGGCAAGGGACGGACTGGACGCTGAGCACCGCGCTGTCGGCAAGGATCTCGGGCTCGACCTTGACAAGAAACTGCACCTGGAAAACTCCGCAACATATGGATATTGCTTCAGACTGACCAAGAATGTATGTTCTCCTACGCTGCTCATCTACTGCCGGAATTGTAATCTCTTGCTTGGCGAGCTAGGATGCAAAAGCTATTACGAAAAGCAAGAAGTATATCGAGCTCGGAACGATCAAATCTGGCGTGTACTTTACGACCAAGACATTGAAGAGTCTCGCGACAGACTATCAGGAGACGAACGAAGAGTATCAACGTACTCAATCGGGGCTTGTAAAAGAGGTCGTGAACATCGCCTGTGAGTTTCTAGTGTTACAAACGGCAATGTGGCCAACAGGTTGTATAGCGACATATACCCCTGTTCTGGAGAATTTGGATCACATCCTTGCGCACCTCGATGTCATCGTTAGGTTCGTTCCCAGTACCCTCCTCAGACCTATCCTAACCTTTCCATGTTCGTAGCTTTGCACATGTCTCGGTGAATGCCCCGGAACCATACGTCAAGCCTAATGTCTTTGAGAAAGGTAAGCTGCCGATCATCCCTTTGTCTGTTAGCTGACACGGCCTGCGATATCAAGGCGAGAGCAGCCTCGTGTTGAAAGATGCACGACATCCTTGTTTAGAAGTTCAAGACGAAATCAGCTTCATCCCTAACGACGTTGAAATGGTCAAAGGAGAGGGGGAGTTCCAGATTATCAGTATGCCCCACAACCCTTTGTTTATGAGCGCTGCTGATGGCTGTGATCGCCGTTTTAGCGGGACCCAATATGGGTGGAAAGAGCACGTACATCCGACAGGTGATGACAGTGCTTTCCTGACACTGAGCTCAGGCGAACTAAATGGCTTGTAGGTCGGTGTGATAGCTCTTATGGCCCAGACTGGATGTTTTGTTCCTTGTTCTTCGGCCACCCTCCCGATATTCGATTCTATCCTGTGCCGTGTGGGCGCGGGTGACTCGCAGCTCAAAGGCGTGTCTACGTTTATGGCCGAGATGCTCGAAACCGCGTCGATTCTTAGGGTAGGTGTTTGTCTTCGCTCACTTCGCCGGGGGTTGACTTGCTGTAGTCAGCGTCAAAGGACTCGTTGATCATCATCGACGAACTCGGAAGAGGTGAAAATGCTACTTGTCTGGCGGGTGCTCCTGAGCGCTGATAATCGAATCAAAGGGACTTCAACCTACGATGGTTTCGGGCTCGCGTGGGCAATCTCAGAGTATGTTCTTCCTATTTCAATTCCTTGCGACACGCTGATCCCCATTCTCTAACAGACACATTGCTTCGAAAATTCGAGCTTTCTGTCTGTTCGCGACGCACTTCCACGAGCTCACCGCACTCGACCAAGAAATCCCACATGTAAAGAATTTGCATGTCGTCGCACATGTTGGACAAGAGGAAGGATCGCAAGAACGGGACATCACGCTCTTATACAAGGTCGAGCCCGGTACGCAATCGCCCTGCCCGTTGTCATGGCCTGCATATATACTTACTTGGAATGTCAGGCGTCTCGGACCAGAGCTTCGGTATCCACGTGGCCCAGTTAGCAAACTTCCCTGAAAACGTCGTCAAGGTAGGTTTTCACTTCCGTTCATGGAATACGTCGTCACATGTACTGTTGCAGCTGGCGAAGCGCAAGGCGGACGAGCTCGAGGACTTTGCGGTGGGCCAACATCCGGAGCCCCAACACTCGGACGAGGTGATGGAGGAAGGCATGCAGATTGTCGAAGATCTCCTCCGAAAGTGGACAGAGTCGATCCCAGGCAGGGATGACGAGGACGTCGTCATGGAGGACGTGTCCGCGGACGTGCAACTCGAGGAGCTACGTCGATGTGTCGAGGCGTTCCGACCACGCATGGAGGGCAATGCCTGGGTACAATCGATGTTATCATCGTTGTGAACTCTCGCCTCTCGCATTTGGCCTTCGTTTTTGGACTTCTTGTTACATACATATAGTTGCTGTCTAGTACGTACATAGTTATCCATCCGCTAATGTTCTTGCTCCTCTGTATCCATGTCGTCGTTTTCCTCTTCATCACCATCATTATCCTTGTCGTCGTGCTCGGGTCCTGGCTCGGGTTCGTTGGGGTGATCCACTGCCGACGTGGCTGAGATTGCGAGCCTTCTCTTTTTGCTGGCCTCGCGGGCAGCGATCGTCACATCCTCCTCAAAGAGGCGTAGACTGAGCGCACTATTATGTGACAGCGAGGTGAGCGGTGCGCAGACGGGCAGATTCCCAGTGAAATACCTCTTTGCTTTTTTGTCGATCATGAGGGTGACAGAGACGTTCGATTTCCAGAGCGGCAGCACGAGATCGCGCGAGAGACTGTCGAGAGGGGGTGTGCGCATCAGTACGCTGGTGAACACCATCAAGAGACAACACGGATGATCGCTTACGTCGTATCGGCAGACTGCGAGGCAGGGAAGCGTACAACGTGACTTCCAGACCCTAAGAGGGAGGGGGGAGGATCAACGTTCGCCTTCACACCCAGCACCTCGAATCCGCTCACCTCGCGCCTCGATCGCCGACCTGAACGGCTCCTGAAAAGACGCGCACAGCGGGTAATACGTCTGCAGCAGGATCCTCAGCGTCGCGAAATCCGCGGTCATGATCGTCGCGGGATCGATGTACGGCAACACGACTGGCAGCCCTTCGCCGAGGATACGAAAGTAGGCGTCCATGCCCCGGCCGGCTTCTTGCTTCGTGATGACCTTGGTGCCGCTCGTCATGAGACGCATGCGGGTGTAGTCGTTGTGGGCGAGGACGGATTTGACGAGGTCGTTGGTGAGGTAGAAGGAGCGGACGGCGTCGCCTTCGGGGTTGCGTACGAGAATGTTGGTGGAGGGAAAGTCGGAGGTGAGGTGGAGCTGTTGCCTGTCGATGTGATTCGTTAGCATGATTTTGTTTACGGGGGAGAGGAGAGGTGTTTACATGCAAGTCACGAGTACTGGATCGTCGGGTGGTAAAAAGGTGTAGGGCATTTCTTTGAAAGAGGGATCGGCAACTCTCGGTTTGTTTGTGTGGGCGGTGGGCGCGGTGGGCGGTTGCTCGGTTGCTGGTTCGTCCTCGATGATTGGGATGTCGTCTTCGATGGCGGTGGTAGGCTCGGCGGACGACATACTTGCACTTGGCACTTTTTCGGGTTCCTTTGAAGAGATGTTGGTCTCCACCTTGAGCTTTTTGCTTTCCGGAACGGCTACCGCGTCTGTCTCCTCGGCCACGCGTTTCCTTGTGATCTCTAAGTATAGGCAAGAGGGGTAGATTGATTCTGGAGCCTTACCCTGCCTGTTTGCTCTTCGACGGTCTGTGACTCTCCTTGCGCTCCAAAACAGCGACGAAGAACCCACCCGTGTCTTGGAGATGCGGGTAGATGCGTATACTGGGTGTAAACACGTCATGGTCAACATGCACACGCGGTCAGTGGGTTGCCATTCACGCACCAGCGTTCGAGGTCCAGTGCACCGGCGTTGCTCGGCGGCCAGTGGGTCTCGAGCATTTTTGACTCGAGGCGTTTGTCTTCGGGAATGGTTTCTATGTAGGCTGCCCAGGAGGGATGCGACGTGTCGATCGAACGACCGACCGTCGGCGACCAGTGCGTGATCCCGGGTCGACGAATCAACTCGGGCAATTGAGATGATACATCCACCAACTCAAACTCTGTTGACAGAAGAAAAAGTCACAAAAGAATCACGAGCATCCCATGGGTTAGCCTCACCTGGATGAGAATTGAGAGCGGCGGCTATGACGGCTTCGTTTTCGACGGGGTTCAAGGAGCAAGTGGAGTAAACGATACGACCATCCGGCTCGAGCATGTGCATGGCGCGTTCAAGGATGCGAAGTTGAAGCCTTGGAGAACATCATCAGAGGCGAAGCATGTTCAGAAGGGTATCTTTGGCAGAACGAACCCATGCAAACCGTTGCCATCCAGGGGCTGCCAGCGCTTCCAGATGCCGATGTTCTTTCGTAGCGTGCCATCTCCGCTGCACGGTACGTCGCAGAGGATACGGTCGAACAAGAGTTGACTCGGGGTCTTTTTGGCTGAGCGACGTTTTTCGACCGTCGTCGATCGAAGGACTGGATAAATCGATGCGTCCAGATTGGTGACCATGAAGGAAGGACTTGGGAGACGGGCGGATTGGTGAATGAGAAGATGGGAGCGTCTGGAGTCGCTGTCGTTGGCGATGAGGAGACCGGGAGGTGTTGATGTTGCAGTGGCGGTATCGTTTGCGTGTAATGCTTCGAGTAGCTGGGCTGTCTTGTATTGAAATTGAATGTAGAAAATGATATCAAACAGCCGATTAGTTACCTTTGATCCTGGTGCTGCGCACATATCGATGACCTATGTATGGTGAGAAGGCTGGGAGGTCTGCAATGTGAATTGACCATGCACTGACCTTGTGATGAGGCTGGACGTCGAGGAGGAGCGGCGGCAACATGCTCACGGCTTCTTGCCGAGACATATTTCCCTTCACGA
The DNA here is from genome assembly GCA_038092675.1 of Boletus rufocinnamomeus. Classification (NCBI taxonomy): domain Eukaryota; kingdom Fungi; phylum Basidiomycota; class Agaricomycetes; order Boletales; family Boletaceae; genus Boletus; species Boletus rufocinnamomeus. The sequence goes on from JBBPQV010000277.1 coordinate 6,297, forward strand.
TGTATAAGCCATTTGTCGAGCCAATCGATAAGTAGAGAAACCCACCACTTCGGTTTCGTGCACTAAAAAGGAGTGGAACTTTTTGAACTCGGGCGATTTCCTCAATACTTTTTTGGATACATTGAACTGCCATGCAAGACCATCGGGGTACCTTTATATATCCCATACGTGTAAGCTCTAGATACACGCGACTGGTGCTTACCATGGGATTTGAGCGGGAGGGGGGATAACCTCGTCCTCGAAGGTGACATTGTGCAGTAGGGGGACGTAAGTATCCTTGATCGTATTTCCAAGGGTCTGGGCTATCCTTAAATAACAGTGAGCACAGGACTTTCGTCCATGAATGCTGACAAGCCGTACTGTCTGCTTCCGGCTATCCGGAATGTGGTTGGAAGCGGACGTCGCAATGAGTCCATGAAGGACTCCCATTCATCGTCCGGTATTATTTTTTGTGCTTGGTAGTATGCCGTGAATCGCTCGTTGTGCATGTCTGCCCGTTCGAGCGGGCCGCGATCATCCTCATCTTCAGCAGGCCGGGCTGCGTTGCGATTAGACTTTCCTCGGCCACGTCTACCTTTTTTCTGTAGAACAACTCAAATGAAAGTGCATACGCGATAGTGCAAAAAACGTACTCTGGTCATTTTATTAACTCAATCGCGAGTTTTCAAGATATCTAGTCAGTGCCCAGTAAGGCGGCGGTTGTTTGGAACGGAAGGCTTTGCCAAACAACCGCTTTTGGTCAACGGATGCGACGCGCGTCCTCATCGAAATCACCTTGTAAACCTTTCGTGACGTCCAACATGGCCGAACGTCCTACTGCAGAAATAAAGGTCCCCTCAGAAGACCCGAAGAAGAAGAAGGAAGAGGAGGAGAAGAAAGCCACACAGAAGACAGCTGGCACGTCTAAAGCCGATGGTGACAAGAAGGAAGAGGAAGAGGAATTGGTGCGTCAGACAAGCGTGATCAACGCGCCACGCACTGACAATGTACATCGTAGTCAGAGGAGGATGCTCAGCTCAAGTCTGAGCTTGAGATGTTAATCGAGAGATTGAAGGTACGTCGTCACCCTTTCGTAGCCGTGCCTGCACATATGCCTCGATCAGGAACCCAACACTGAGCTGTATAGACCTGCTCTCGAGACTCTGCGTGTACTCATAAGAACGTCAACATCTTCCATGACGTCGGTTCCTAAACCTCTCAAGTTCCTTCACCCTCATTACCCCGAGCTCCAGAAGCTTTTCGACACGTGGTCCCCGTCAGAGGACAAGGCAAGTATTTCAATGAGATTCGTACTATGCATCTTAGCGCGTTTTGCAGAGTCTCTTTGCGGACATCTTATCTGTGCTTGCCATGACGTACTCGGATACCCAACCCCGAGGGACCCTCCGGTATCGGTTACTCTCGGCCTCCCTCCTTCCACCATCATCGACGATATCCGAGCCAGGTTCATGGGGACACGAGTACGTTCGTCATCTAGCAGCAGAGCTTGGAGAAGAATACATAATCCGACAAGAGGGTGAAGAAGGGGTTTCGTCCCCTCCCGACGCGGATGCTGATGCCACCGCAAAACCTGAACCTATCAAGATCCCTGGGACTATCGATGATTTACGCGCACTCGCATTGGAATGCGCAAAATTCTTCCTCAGTCATAACGCTGAGCCTGACGCTGTGGATCTCTTTGTGGAGCTCGAAATGGTAGATCGAATAGCAGGATTGGTTGACATCAACACGTTCGGACGCGTTTGCACGTACATGGACAGGTCAGTAATGATATATGGTGTGTTCTCGTGATATATCTCAACACCTCTTTAGATGTGTTACTCTTTTACCACCCCCCGACGATGTCGCCTTCCTACGGGCTATCCACAACATTTACCTTCAGTTTTCTAAATTCCCAGAGGCTCTTAGCGTTGCAGTTCGTCTAAATGATGCGGAATTGATTCGACAAGACTTCAACGCTTCCGGTAATCCGTCAGTTGCCATCATTTCGCACTTCTCCTCGCCATGTTCTGACCCGAAAGTCCAGAATAATGAGACGTCAGCTCGCGCTCCTCCTCTCTCGTGCTCAAATACCATTGGAGTGGCTACAACCCTCAGCGTCCGAAGATGCCGACGCGGAAACAGAGCTTCCCGAGGATATTGTAGAATGCCTCAGCAACACTCACCTAAGTAGATTCTTCAGAGAATTTGGCAAGGAAGTTGGCGTTGCGGAAGCCAAAAGCTTGGAAGATGTATACAAAAGCCATCTGGAGAATACGCGTAAGCACATCTCCTCGAGCTTGAGTTGACAAAAACACATCGGTTTTTCCAACAGGGGGTGGGTTATCTGCGAACGTCGACTCCGCCCGGGGAAACCTGGCGGGCACATTCGTCAACGCATTTGTCAATGCTGGGTTTGGAAACGATAAACTCATGGTGGGAGCAGAAGAGGGTAACAGCTGGGTGTACAAGAACAAGGATCACGGTCTGTCGCGTATTCCACGTCATGGCACTTACTAATACGTCGTAGGTATGATGAGTGCCGCAGCCAGTTTGGGGCTCAGCTTGCTTTGGGACACGGATATTGGTCTCAGCCACGTCGACAAGTACACGTACTCGTCGGAAGAGCACATCAAGGCTGGTGCCCTTCTCGCTACAGGTCTCTTGAACTCGGGTGTCCGTACGGAAGCCGACGCCGCGCTAGCCCTTCTCGGGGATTATACAACAAATCCGTCGTTGTCCTTGAAAACCGCCTCCATCGTTGGCCTTGGGCTGGCGTACGCCGGTTCGCACCGTGAAGACCTACTTTCCCTTCTCCTGCCTGCGGTGGCGGATGAGTCTACTTCAACCGAGGTTGCTGCACTGAGCGCCCTTTCCCTTGGCTTCGTGTTTGTCGGAAGTGGCAATGGTGAAATCACCAGCACTATCCTCCAAACCCTGATGGAAAGAGACGAAAAATCGCTCGGAGACAAGTGGGGACGGTTCTTGGCTCTAGGACTTGCCCTTCTTTACATTGGTAAATACGTTCTCTGCTGCCCTTTGGTGGATGTCACGGTGACCCAAAAATGCCCAGGACTCCAGGATGCGTCGGATGCAACGCTTGAAACCCTCAAAGCTATTGAACATCCGATCTCAAGACAAGCTCAAATTCTCGTGGAGGTCTGTTCGTTTGCGGCCACGGGGAACGTTTTACGAGTACAGAGACTGCTCCACCTTTGCGGCGAACACCTGGAAGCCATGAAAGAGAGGGAAGAGCCGGTAAAGGAAGAGAAGAAAGACGAAAAAAGGGAGGAAAAGAAGGAGGACGAGCAAAAGCCAGACGATACCTTCCTGTCATTCGCCGTGCTTGGCATCTCTATAATTGCAATGGGTGAGGATGTTGGTTCAGAAATGTCAATGCGACAGTTCAACCACCTGGTAAGCTTGCGTAATTTCCTACGTGTAACTTGCTCACAAGCGACGACAGATGCACTATGGCGATCCTGTCATCCGTAAATCTGTTCCCCTCGCTCTCGGTCTGATCAGCGCTTCGAATCCCCAACTGCCCGTGCTCGACACCCTCTCCAAATACAGCCACGATAACGACCTCCAAGTCGCGCTCAACGCCATCTTTGCAATGGGTCTGGTTGGCGCAGGAACGAACAACGCTCGTCTCGCTCAAATGCTCCGACAACTCGCTGGGTACTACTACAAGGAAGCGGATTGCTTGTTCACCGTGCGCATCGCACAGGGATTGGTACACATGGGCAAGGGCACGATAGGACTTAATCCCTTCTTCTCTGACCGTAATATCATGAGTCGGCCGGCTGTCGCTGGTTTGTTGGCGACGATCACAGCGTTCACGGATGCCAAAGCTTGTGAGTGATACATGTTGCATCCTCGACATCACCAAACTCAAGTTTGGATGCACCGCAGTCGTGCTAGACAGGCATCACTGGATGCTGTACTACCTTGTGACGGCCATGTACCCGCGGTTCTTGATCACTCTTAACGAAAACCTCGAAAACCTTCCTGTGACGGTTCGTGTAGGCCAGGTGAGTTGACTGTCGTTCCCGAGTCGCTTTGGCATGGTACTCATGGCGTCGATGAGGCCGTTGACGTGGTCGGACAAGCTGGCAAACCTCGCACGATCTCTGGTTTCCAGACGCACCAGACGCCGGTGCGGTTGGGCACGACAGAGAGAGCTGAGCTGGCGACGGAAGAATATATCCCATATGCACACGTCCTCGAAGGGTTCGTCATCCTGCAAAAGAATCCTGGGTACGAGAAGGAGGATGCAATGCAACTGTAGTTTTTTGGTGCATGTACTTCGGAAGTTTGGAATAATAATAGACTTTCCTTATTTGGAAATGACACTTGAAGAAATTTGGTGCAGGCGACCTATGGCAGCACTAGCTCTCCCCAGTTCACGACGTGATGGCGACCTTCTCCGTCTCCTCGCTTTGCCAATGGCCTCGGCATTGCACCCCCAAAGCACGCGAGATCGTGCTGAACATCATCAACTCGTCCAAAACGCCGTTGGCGACCAAGGATATCTACAAACTTGCCATTAAACCTGCTCGTACTAGCATCTCGGCACCCCATGCAGGCGAAGAAATACGATCCATGAGGTATACTTCTCCTCGCTCTCTCCGTTTTCGTGTTGAAATATATCTGCGACGTGGGTCAGGTATCTGAAGACGGTCGTCCTTCGTCATCTGGCCGCCCAGAACCGTGTCGAGAAGGTCAGGACGCAAGGCGCATTCACGGCGTGGTTGTGGAGACCTAAACCAGCCCCTCCGGCAAGCACAACCAAGCCGAGCGCCGTGACTTCTACACTCCTTGGTTCGACGGAGCTGACCCCAGCAGCGGTTGGTGTAGGCGAGGATTGGAGTCACCTGAACAAGCGGAGACAAAGAGCGAGGAAGACGAAGGTGGAGAGGGACCTACGGTGGATGCTACAGGTTCAGAAAACGCAGAGAAAACCCGCACCCCCGCACTAGCGGCGTTGAAGCATCGGAAAGCCGCCCAGTTGGGGTTTCGGCCTACTGCATGCCCGACCTCTCGAACGTTACTTATAGCAAGGTATCCACATGATTGTATACATGGCTGATCAATATCTCCCGCTTGCATGCGCTTTCCAATATCAACAGAGTCTGCTTGTCCTCGACACAAGTGCGGAGGGGGATACATCTGCACACTTTTGAAGTGGACGCGGCCGCGAGATGGATTACGCAGCGCGAGGATGGTGGTGCGTGATATGAGCAGGATCAGTTTGAAGGAAGTCTGGCATTCGTTTACGACCTTCTGGTCGTGTGTCCGACTGTGACCTCCGAGAAACAACAAGATCGAAATCTCTCGTGAAGCTCCATGGCGTCTGATCCGTTGACGGGGCCAGGTACTTGGCAGACGTACCCGCGGGCGTTTAGAACTTAGGCCTATCTCTTCTCAAAATCATACGTCGCAAAGCTGATACGTGAAGACGAACCAAGCAGTGAAGGCGTATTGACACTCTTCCCATATAAGTATCGCACAGAAGATGATGCCTGGATCAGTGGGACTTATGTTAGTCGACTTCGACTAGTGAAGTCGGATGGTCTAGCCGGGTGAACAATCTCGTCCAAAGGAAATCCACGGAATGTCGAAATAAGTTTCGATTAATGAGTAGTCTCTGCCTTCATGTAGACAACAGCAACACCACTCGCTACGACAAGCTTTTGGTCACGGGGGGGATAGACGACCGGGGTTGGAGTGGAAGCAGTACGATGCGCGAGACAACACTTGTAGAGACAGACTCGGAGGGGTACACGACGGCAACTCCGAGTGTAACCCTGTCGTTACAGCTGTACACTGAGGGAAGTCGAGGACGTTACATCCAGTGTCCATAGCCCCGATGCTTAGTGTTAATAGAATTTTGAATCATTGCCTGGCAGTCACAATCAGTGGCAAAACATGACACTGATGGGGACATTTTAGCTAGTAACAATTATTGCTGTTCGAAATGATTCGTGGTGCTGTTGGCATGGAATTCTATGGGTAGTATACTTGGTAATCAAACACTTTGTCGATTGATATCTGTTTCCTTGTTGAGGTTGTCTCTCATTCCGGGTCAGTCAATGAGAATGCAATCATACAATTCATATTCATGATTGTGAACATACAGGCTATGTGGCTTTTACAGGGATGAACAAGAAATGACATGAGAGTGGAATAGAACGGCAACACAACAGTACTGGCAGCAGCATCTGCAAAAAGCACAAGTGCTATGTAGTGCTACTGTAGGCTACATAGCACCCATAGTGCTGGTAGACTTCCTCCCATTATGTAGCACTACTGTAGCCGAGAAAATTGCTACTGTAGTGCTATAGTAGCACACATGAAAAGAGTGGTCTTTCAGGTACTGTAGAACACCATAGCGCTACTGTAGCACACCAATGATACCATATCGTGCATATAAAAAATCTATAATTGCTCAACACAACATTACGAGCTTGTCTACATAGCTCAATCCATACCCTCAGCCTCCTCATCCTCATAAATCTCCTCCATCTCCTCCTCGTCACTGGCATCCTCATCAATACCAGGCTCTGTCTCCTCCTCCTCATGATTACCTTCTGTCCGAGTCTCCTCATCCTCTTGAATACCCTCCGTCTCCCGGTGTTCACGAATGGCATTCATGAATGCAAGCCTAGGGAGGGCTCTCTTTTTCTCACCGTCCTGCAGGGCCATATTCGGCACTGCAACCCCAGCATGCACACTAACCAGCGCAGGTTTGTTAACACACGAATGACCAGTCATAAAGCACTCACCATCCATTGATAAATACTTGATTTAAGAGCTTCTTGAGCAACCTGTACTCGGCACCATCTTGTTCAAAGTCCTCGAGAGAGGCCAGATGTTCATTGTAAACACCTGAATAGCTGTCTTCTGAGAAGACAACCTTTCTGCAAGTCCCTGATCCCCACTCATCAATGGCACATTCAATCTAATGATCCAATGTCAGTAAGCAAGGTTTGATGACAGTAAACACCTACCGCTGTGAGTGCAAGAGCAAAGCCTGCACGGGGGAATGGATTATAACATTTCGCCCATTTGATCCCCTCATCAGTTTTACTCTTGAACAAAACCTCATTGATTACGCGCTGGATGGCAGGGTTGGTATATAGGCCAATGTGCTTGTCAAGGGATGAGCCATGACACTTCGTCAAAGATGGTGAGTTCACATGCATCAGATATCAAATAAAACTTACCCAGAACATGAAGGCACCATCCCACTTGAGCTCAACCACAAGATCACGATTTTTCACAGCTACATTCTGACTGACACTGCTTTTGAAACCATATACAATCGCCACAATTGAGCATGCCTTGGACTTGAACTGGCCACGCAACTGTGAGATGCGTTGGGTGATCTATCCAGTCGTTCGAGTATGACATCACAGAAGAGTATGTGCACTCACGACACGGTAAATTTCGGGTGTGATCTCCAGACTCACCTTGTGGTGAGCTTGGGCCAAGATCCAAGCACCCTTGATCCATGTCAATTGCTTACTTTCGTTGGGGAAGGGATCCTCGCTGAGTAGTAGAGCCCGAAAGATCTCGCAAGCAGTTGCGACAACCATGCTTGTTTGATTGTCAAAGTCTGCTAACTTGGGTTTTCCACGCTTGGACCTGCTTGCAGGAGTCAGGGTGCCTTTCGAGGTGCCTTTCAGCACGCTCTTCAATGCATCTTCCAATGTGCCTGAGGTCATGGGTGTCATCTCAGCGCTCAGAGTACGAGGAGTTCCCTGCAGGGGCTGGGTAGCCTCTGCCATAGTAGGTATGTCTTCTCGTGGCTCATCATCGTCGCTCACGACAACTGCATGGCGTGCTCGCTTCCTCAATACAGCCCCATCAGTAGAGGGTACTGCTGCTGTCGGGCTATCACCCAACTCTGCATCAAGTATCATCTCGCTCAGCTTGGTGATATCGTCGCGTTCCGTAAACGGAGTGAGCTCACGCTCACAAAGCCTTTTCTGACCGATGGTAGGAGTTATGTCCCTGCTCCCGTTTTTGTTGTCAGAGTCATTGTCATCATGCAAGCGGGAATGTTCAAGTTGCTGGAATTCATCATTAGCATGGGCATATGGAGTGCGTAGTACATACCATTGGATTGATCCTACCCAGCTGGACAGGTGGGACTCACCCCTTTCGAATGACAACAGGGGTTTCCCAAGTAGCACGAGTTGTTGTGAGACTGCCAATAGACCTAGAGGAAAACTGACCAACCGATATTTGTTAGTAACAGAATATAATCAATATGTACAAGTCAACTCACTCCTTTGTCTAGAGCGAGCTGTACTTGGCAACGGTCTTCAATACCCTTTGAGCCAGTCTGTGGGGTGTTCTGACTGTCAGCTGCCAGTTCCACTTGGCCATGGTCTCGGCCACGGTCTTGTGTCTTGTTTGACTTGGGCTGCTGAGTGACGAGATTGGCCACCTTGCCGGTCTGCTCGCGTTTACGCTTCTTCACCTCATGTTGCTTGGCCTTCTCAATACTTGCTTGTTCAGCTTGTAATTTCTCTTGTTGCACTTCGTCTGTAGTCAGTGAGTATGTGATTGGAGCATGGCATGGATGAACATACCTTGCATGGCTTGCAATTTTTTGCTCGGGCGACGTACACGAGCCGCACGGCCAGACTCGTCATGAGCGGCCTCAAGATCCTGGAGAACTTGAGACATAATGGAAGGAGAAGTATTTGTGAGTGAGGTGAAGAAGGCTGGGACATGGGCTGCACTAAATAGTCAGCAAATGACACTCGAAATGTCAGACACTGTAGACCAGCCAAATTTTGGGGGGAGCGGCACACCCTAAAAAGATGAAGTATGATAATTAGTATGGTGGCATGACAGGTTGGCTTGGAAGCGGCATACTTAGCGTGGTGGCATGACACTTGATAGGGACGCTACCTATTTTTTGGGGGGAGGGACTTGCAAGCAGCGCCAACCTAAAGACTAAGGGCTCAGTCTAGCGAGCGTGTTGTTTTCTGCAAGTTGAACGGGTTACTTCATATTTTCGAGTGGTCTGAGTCATTTCTTACCTGTTCGTCATGCCCCCTCGCAGTCAGCACAATGTATGTGGCTACTGTGGTCTCATATTTCCCAATGCCAGCAGAGTGTGTCGGCATATATCGCATTCACCAGCATGTCATCAAGCTGCTGCTGCTGCCCTTTTTGAGGCTCCTGGACCCCAAGATGAAATTTGCAGAACTATTGATGTTAATGGAACGGACACGCTGTATGATGATGAAGACCTCCCTGGTTATGAACCACCCGGTGGAGATCAACTAGGCCGTGAACGTAGCCAAGAACCACCAGCAGAGAACGCTGTGGGAAGCGATGGCGATGAAGATGTTTTACCACGATACGTGCAGGTGTACGATGTTAAAGCAGCAGCTGACATACTTGGAACAGGAGAGACTTTGTTTGAGACTATGAGAGCGAACCAGGAAGCTCAGGAAGCTTCCGGTCGATGTGGATATCTCCCCTTCGCCAATTGTGAGGAATGGGAACTAGCCGAATGGCTTATTAGAAATGTTAACCAACGAGGGACAGACAAGTTCCTGAAGTTGCCAGTCGTAAGCCAGAGATTCTCTTGTGATATGATAAATACTTACATATGCGCAGACGAAAGACCGAATCCGACCAAGCTTTAGAAGTAAATACACCTTCACAAAAACGATTGACCAGCTTCCAATTGGTCCCGAGTGGAAATGTGAGCTCATCCGAGCGCATGGTGAACTCAATGCAGCCGAAGACAGTGAAGACGAAGATGGCAGAGAAGAACTAGAACTTTGGCTGTGGGATCCAGTGTCCTGTATTCGAGAATTAATCGGCAACCCTGCATTTCAGGGAGAGATTGCATACGCACCTGAAAAGGTCTATGCAGACCACGAGGGAAGGACTCGACGATATGATGAGATGTGGACCGGGGATTGGTGGTGGGAGACACAGGTCAGTGCCGTCATGTTGATGAAATTAAAATCTACTTAACAATGATTAATAGACTCGATTGCCCGAAGGTGCCACTGTGGCACCCGTTATCCTTGCATCTGACAAGACGCAACTGTCGCGATTCAAAGGTGATAAAAATGCCTGGCCTGTCTACCTGAGCATCGGAAATATCGCCAAGGATGTCCGTCGTCAGCCATCTCGCCATGCCTCAATTTTGCTGGGATACATACCGGTCTCGAAGTTCAACTCATTTGAAGACAACTCAGTTGCAGGTTATCGCCTGTTCCACTATTGCATGAAGAAACTGCTGGATCCGTTGGTGGCTGCTGGGAAAGACGGCGTGGAGATGGTTTGTGCAGATGGGTTCATCCAGAACGTCTACCCGATTCTTGCTGCATACATCGGAGACCACCCAGAGCAGTGCCTTGTTGTGTGCTGCACTGAGAACAGGTGTCCCAAGTGTCTCGTTCCTGCAGCGCAAAGAGGTGACAACACGCAATTTCCGCATCGCAATCAAACACAAACAATAGCCACACTACACGCTCAAGCTACAGACCAGTACCCACCCGAATTCATTGCCCACAGCCTTTGTCCTATATTCTCGCCTTTCTGGGCAAACCTCCCCCATACCGATATCTTCCTCTGCATCTCAAGCGATATCCTACATCAATTGCACCAAGGTTTATTCAAGGATCATCTCAAGACATGGTGCATGACAATCACAGGCAAGAAAAACTTTGATGCTCGCTTTCGGGCCATGCCCGTCTATCCCAGCCTATGCTATTTTAAGGAAGGGATTTCCAAGATCAAGCAGTGGACTGGCACTGACAATAAACAACTCCAGCGAGTCTTTGTGACCGCCCTCGTGGGTACTACACCACATCAGGAAGTTCTCCACGCTGCCCAGAGCTTACTGGACTTCATGTACCTTGCCCAATACCTTTCTCACACAGATGACACTCTTTCCGCCATGCAGGTTGCCCTCAATGATTTTCACGCCGTCAAAGATGTGTTCGTTGATCTTGAATGCCGCGAACATTTCAACATCCCCAAACTTCACTCATTGCAACATTACATTGAAACCATCAAGAGCTTAGGGAGCCTCGATGGCCTCAATTCGGAACACTCTGAGCGTCTACATATTGACTACACCAAGAAGGCATATGCCGCTAGTAATCGCAAGGACTATATGATCCAGATGGCTTGATGGCTCCAACGTCAAGAGGCCATTATCCGCTTCAAGTCATTCCTCGCATGGCATACTGGTAACCCAAGCAGCCCACTCACTGACTTTGACAGTAATAAACCTGACCATGAACTCACTGCTTCACGCATCTCACACAGAAATGGCCTCACTCAGATGTTCATTGCTGGGTCACGGTATCGTATCTCCCAGCACCCTCATTTCCCACAGAAAACGGTCCAATATCTCGAACAACATCATGGTGCGGTCCGATATCTTGAACAACATCATGGCACAGTCCGATATCTTGAACAACATCATGGCGCGGTCCGATATCTCGAACAACATCATGGTGCGGTCAAATTCATTGATGCGCTCCAGGCTTTCCTCAACACCTTACCCTTTGGAGGCCAGTTCTTCCAACCCAATCAGAATGATTGCTTTGACTGTTTCAGCGGTGTTGTTATCAAATTATCACCTCGTGAACACATGTCAAGCAAGAACTATGCAAGAATTCACTCATATCCTCAACGTGCAAACGGCCCTCGAAAACCACCCATTCCTGCAAGGTTTGACACTGTTTTGGTACAGGTTGACGAAGAATCACGGCGACACAGAGGCTTTCATGGTAAGTATATTGTACGTCATTTGTAATAGCTCACCTGGGCCCACTCATCATTGTGTAGGGCTTCGTGTAGCTGAAGTATGCGTCATCTTCAAACTCCCGTCGCATCTAGGGAATTATTCGAAGCCATTGGCCTATGTGCAGTGGTTCAAGCCACTGAATCATATGGACGACGACATCAAGATGTTCTGTGTTAGTCGCTCAACACAATGACAACTCCCGAATGCAGCTATCTTACCTGTTGACCAACTGATTCAGCCTTGTCATTTAGTACCTAAGTTCCCAAGTGGGGCAGTCCATCCATTTTGGATCCAAGGCCGTTCGATGAACGAAGCTAATACATTCTATTTGAATAAGTATATAGATTATCACATTTTTGAGCAGTATAGACTTCATCTGTAAATGTACTCCTACTGGCGGCAGCAGCGTGGGTGGGTGGGTGGGTGGTGAGTCCCTTGTTGCATCCAAGTCCTATGATCTGCTATACTGACGCAAACTCGATGAACAGATTTTTTTACCATTGCTCACATCCCTGGTCATGACTTCACCATGCGGGGGGTCTCATCCGCATGGAGTCATCTCGACCACAAATGGTCTCTATCTATAAGTTATAACCTACCCTACTCTGAGGGTGACTTGCCCTCACCACTATCCCAGGTCGCTTATTGAACATTTCAGGACCTATCTATACCCTACCCTACTTGTATTTTTATTGTGTCGACTCGGATAGTGGCATACAAACTTAGATAGTTCAATAAAGTCTATTTTACTTTCAAAGGTGACTAGAATTTACTTGAAGCTTGAGTCAGGCTATGGTAATAGTTCTTATTACAATGTAGCTGCCCGTAGTGCTACAGTAGTACTGTGTAGCCAGTGAAATGCTACAGAGTGCCACAGTAGTGCTATGGCATGCCACTGTAGTGCTACCGAATTTTACCCGCACTACAGCCACATTTCCTTTTTTGCAGATGCGGTGAACTATGTTCCACTCACGAGTCCCTACCCTGCATCGGCCTACTGGGGGATCAATCAGTCGGTCTCTTACGGAAATACTACCATTCTGTCATCGACCGCTGGTGTCATTGACACTGGCACCAATCTCATCTACCTCGCCTCGGATGAGTGAAATAAAAAGAAATATTGGCCACGAACTACCTGAATGCTGACCCCGTGTCTGGGACCTGCAGATGCATTCCAACAATACTAGTCCCTGACGGGTGCAACTATGGACCCTACCATCCAACTCCTGACTATTACCTCCACTCAATATTCCAACCTTCAAACATTGTCGTTTAACATTGGAGGTACTTTTTATAACCTCAGCCCAAACGGACAGATTTGGCCCCGTTCGTTGAACTCCGCCATTGGAGGTAGCTCCAGTGCGATATACCTCGTTGTCAACGACATTGATTTGCCATCTGGCTCTGGCATCAATTTCATCAACGGGTATGGCTTCCTGTGCATGATCTAGTTTGTTTTGATGAGATTCCTCTCCTCATTATGTCTGCTGCATAGCCAATGCTTCTACAGTGTCTTTGACACCACCAATCAACACATTGGTTTTGCTGAGATGATGTACACTGACTCCACCACCAACTAGCAACATGTATGTGAAAAAACTTGTGTGAGATGCCAAGGGATCTCAACCGGGTCACTGTTGGGATATCATTGAAAGTGTTTATATCATTGAAGGTGTACATTGCTTTACTTGTCAATATTAGACAGGAAGGAGGTGGGCAGTGGTTCGGTCTTGGGTTACCCTGCCAGTGGTGGTTATATCCTGTATCCGGTGTATTAAATATTTATTTCAAGGCTCGTTTGGAATGATGCATGATGTACAATTCTCCATTGTTGGACAAACACGCGATCAGGATGGGGTGGTGGTGACGGAAGGTGGTGCAAATGGCATGCTTCAAGTTGTTTGCTGCGGAAAGAACAAAGTTGTTATGTATACAGCACAAGACATTTGTGGTCAAAAGATTCATTTGTCATTTCCATTTAGAATTAGGTCACATGCCATGGCCTCTGGTGGGCCTGGGGAAATGAGAAGCCTTGAAGCTGTGGTACCAGAGCTGTCATCAGCAAACCAACCCTCCTCTGGACAGTGCTGGCCAGTGCTGGCCAGCTGTGTTGCCTGTCCAACCTCCCCCAACAAGGTACCTATCTGGCTAGCCTTGTACAGAATGTCCCAGTATTCATCCAGCCTGGGAAAGACTAGTCACACTAGATTAAAAGTATATTTATATACCTGACACCAGACTTTAACAGGATTGCACAGCCTGTCACATTGTGGAAAACAGAGGGGATCAACATTCCAAATTGGAAATACACAGGGAATGATAACAAATGATAATGATGCACCCAACAAACAGATCTATCTAATCGAGATTGACATCAAAGCCAGTGGTTGTAGTGACCGAGCCACCATTCCTGTAAAAAAACGATCCATAAGTCAATTGCTCCCATGCCAATGGGTACTGACCTTCTGATCTTTGTCCATTGAACATGGAGCGTCTTTGCCTTGGCACAGTGGATGGGGTTCATGTCACACTTCGCCATAAGGCCGAGGATATCTACATAGACATCTGCATAAATGTCACGCTTGAATGCAACTTCCTTGGCTTCTGCAGCAACCTCGTCAAGCGCGAGCTTGATCTATTGGTGTTCGATATCAGTGGGGATAATTAGCAGAATTTTTTAAAAAAATACTGCGGTGGCAGTGAGCGTGACAGCAGCTCGGGGAACTTCGTTTCCAAACACTTCAGGAAAGAGACTTCCCACAGAGTTCGGACCAGTGTAGAAAAAGTCGACGACAAGACCGGCGAGCGCAGGGTGTGCAAGGTTGTTCGTATGACCCTAGCAAGAGTGTTAGCTTGTAATTTCTAATTACACTCCACTCACCTCTTCATCTTGGCCATGCTTCAGGAATATTCCACGCTCCAGAAGCGTTTTGGCAATGTTAGCATTAACGGAACGGCGGTTTTGGGAATCCCATTGATAGCGCTCACGAACGAAGTTGCGTGCCTTCTTTTTGAGAGAGGAGCGCCAGTTTCCTATATCTTCCCACAACTAATGCAACATTAGTACAGAGAACAATGAGACAATTAAAATACAAACAAGTTTGGTGATGTCATTTGTATATTGAGGCCACCACCCTGGTAATTGTCAGTTTCAGGTCAGACAATGATAAACATACTTACCCTCGGGTATTGCTAAGCCTCGGCTTCGGTGGTCGACTATAGCCTCATTCATATATTTGCCAGCCTTAGTATTGAACTGTGGGCGCAATGGGAACAAGTTGAGGGAGGCGAGATCGCAGTGGGATATTTGTTTGGCACACTCAATGATATCACAGATCGAAGGGGCATAGAAACTTAGCTGTGATGGATCCACATTGTCTGGATGAACGCCGGACGCGGTGGACCTAACCACTGGTTGAGGAAGAGATCCAGTAAGAGAATTAGCCTTGGTAGGTGGCAAGGGAGAATTTGCAGCTCCTTGAGGGTGTAATGAAATGGGAACCTCTATTTTGTTCATATCACCTGCTGTGGAGTGGGTACTGTGAGAACGTGATGTTTGCTGATTTCAGACAGCCAGAAGCTGTGCATTGTCAGGGAGATGTGGTGGGCGATTGTGCTGGTGGTGTTGAGTGACAACGTCTTCCACATAGCCTAAGCAACTTGTTAGTCAGATTTATCAAGTAGCTCCTTGCTTACCTTGAGGCACCACAGAACCAGAAAGCTGGTGGGAGTTCAGCGCAACACCACTAACCCTATGTTCCTCCCTGTTTCCGTGTTTTGCTGAATTGGTGCCTGAGCCAGATGGTAGTCAGTTATGAAACCCAACCTTCGTCCCACACATACTCGCAGCTGGGTTTTCACTATGCTGCTCAGGGTGCTCGGGAAGGCCTTGATTAAATACAATAATGAGTAATTTGCTCACAGAATGAAAGAACACTTACCCTCCAAGGCACCACGAATGACAGACTCTGCGAAGCATTTGTCCTCATCCAGGGACAGCTCATCGATCACAAACCTATGGTCGATGTCACCCTCAAGGTTTCCCCCCCCTTGAACATCTGTGTCACACATCGTGATGGTATGAGCACAAGGCAGGGATGAAGGGAGTTGACGAAACGATCGAACTCAACACAACCCAGCCCCCCTTGGGGGAGGCAAATCATGGGTTGCTTCTTGGTCTTGGAGTGGCCCCGAGGGTGAACGTTTGCAAGGCGCTGATACATCTGAGGGTTGAGTTGCAGCCACAGCAAGGAGACAAAGTTGCGATGACCGGAATTGGGGCTGAGAGATGTCGATGTTGCTGTATGCCATTTCATAGTTGTCATTTGACCCGCATTCAGACGTAGCACACGAGCTTGCTGCAGTAAACTGGGAACCAGCATGCGATGCATTTGCAGAAAATATGGAAGAAGGGAGATGAGAAGAGTGGGATGATGTGACCGAGGACCTATTGTACAGTGTACACCGTGACCTGGTAACTTAGAGATAGGTAGATAATACACTTACTGGCGTCTAAGAGGAACAGCGCACTCCTTGTTGTTGGACCTTATGCCAGCCTGAGCCTCACTATCGCCAAATGCTGTAGTCGGCTGGGAGGGTACCTTGAAGCTGAACCGACCGGATTGCGATAGCGTAAGGGTTGGTTGAACTTGGGTCAATGGAGGAGATTCTGCCCATGGGGGAATCTGACTCTCCTCATCATCGTACACCATGCCAGAGTGATGAGAGGGGGCCATCGTATTGACTTCTTGTCCTTCGGTCGCTATATTGAGGTTACGGGTGGATTGTCGTGAGGGTCTTGCAGACTGGATGCGCTCAATGCATTCCAACTGCTGAATCGATCTCCCGCATCCTCTGCCAGCCTGCGATGAGTGCCTCTGAAGTGGTTGAGTCTCGGGTCTGGTTTCTATGATGCAAAGAGTTCGAAAACAAACGATACATGTCAGAATACATATATATATGAGGGCTCAGACTCACCCGGATGTTCATCATCATCAAAAAGCTCCTCGGGTCGTTTGGTGAGTCGTTTCACCTTAGGAACTGCAGCCTGGGTGGAAATTTTCCTTTTGGGAGGCATCAGGATAAAAGTGAGACAACGGCTGACTAAGTATTAACCGATGTGGCAGAAACTTTATATAGGATAACTTGCGTTTACAACAAGGCAACAGCGTCAAGTATATCTACATAAGAAAAATATGTAGGGTAGGACTCGAAGTACTAGCTGGCAATACAACATAGAAGGAATCAATCGGCAGAAAATTACATATCCCGTGCACACGCAATGAACCTGGTGCATCGAGTCTGAAGCCCCTCATTGCCCAAAGGGCTTTCCTGAGACAAACCTACTTTGTCTTGTTGAACGCTGCGTGGGTAATACACCAGCGCTACGGGCCATCCGGTTGGGGTGGAGGCGAGAACCGGAAGGTGACTGGAAAGGATCCAATCGGGCATGCTTCGAAGGGCTGGAAGGTATGAAGTCATCTGAGTCGCTTTTCCGAACCCGTCTCACACACCGTTCCACAGGTTGGTGTAGACCTGAGTCACTCCGAATGGTACCATGGCCAGGGGGGAAAGTCTTCTGTACCATTGGGGGAGCAAGGAGCAATGGGAGTGTTGGTGGTCTGGATTCGGACCGCACGGTAGTGACCTCCAATGGAACCGGGCAAGACAAGCCACCACTCTTCTGCTTGAGTGACGTGTCATCCCAATGTTCGGGTTGAAGTTCAGAAAGAGCCATAATGATGTGCTTAATAAAGGTGTCATGGTTACACAGAGTCTTGCGATAGAAATTCCCACGTTCGTTCGTAGCCAGTGGCAGGATGATTTCTGCTCGGAGGCATGACAGAAGGGGGACGAATGGTTTGAAATACAGATGGATATACTTCACAATGAATGGTGTCCATGTCAAGTCCGATTGAATGGTGATTGTTTTGAGTACGCTCAGCTCAAAAGTGTTGAAGAATTTGTCAAAGCAGCCTGCAAGGTTGGTTTCAGATTTTTGAGTCGAGGGTCCATCATAAAGAACACAGATTCCAACGAGGACATAGAAGAATGACTCCAGGTCGTGAAGTGCATTGTGCACCACAGGCTGTCCTGGACTGGCCATCACCAGCTGCACAGACATCCAGGACCATGTTCCCTGAGTTATGTCTCAACTTGGTTAGCTTGGACAAAAACAACCAGACTTACTGTCCGATAGAGTGGGCATAAATCAATTGCTTGGCGGGAGTCATAATTTGGATCATCAGCACCCATCAATAGCATGATGTCGTTGTCAGCTGTGAGATCCAAAACGGATACCAGTGATGGCATATCTTGGCTGCCGATCTTCCGAGTGGGGACGAGGTTATTGTATTCGATGACAGACTTGGCTTCAATTGGCGATGTCAGAGGTCCGTCGGAAGGGAGATCATTGTCATTCGACGTATCAGAAGCTGTGATAGCTGAGGGGAGTGCGACGGGGACCGCATAGCCCCAGTCGCCGAGGACTCCTCACCACTGAAGATTTTGTATTCGCTGGCACAAACACTGCCGAGATTTGTTGGAAAGATGGTCCATAAACTTGCTGTGATTGGTCCGGTCCTTCGCCAAGGCAAGAAAGAGGTTTGCGGGGCTAACGTCTCGGTGTAGGATACCAGCAACCTCTAATGCATTCTTGTGTGCTAGAATTCGGTCAGAGAATGTTGAATACCATGAAACGAAGTCTACTCACCGACGACTTGATCCAAGTATGCGATGAGGAGCTCTCCAAGGGACGAGAATTCGAGGATTAGTTTGCCAACGGGATGAGAGACAAGCCGAGACAAGATTCGGAGGTCGAAAGAGGAACCACGAGGGAGAGCAGAACGAAGAAAGTGAGTAGAGTGATTGACCTCCATGTTCAAGTGTTCGGGGTCACGGAGGCTGGTCTTGACTTGTTGCTCGCCGACTAGCGTAGGGATGCCTTCGATTTGGTGCTGTTCCAGAATATGAAGGATCATACCCTCGGTATATTTCCTAAGAGGGTCGGTCCACGAATCCTTCACTACAACACGTGGCTCGTTTACATCGACTGACTTGGAGTCCACCTGACCCTCCCAGACCGTCGTCCCTTGACTGCACAGGCTGTCAGAAATATCTAGGACGCTCCTCAGCCAGATCCTGAGGTGATTACTGTGCTTATCTGTAATCTCCACCCATTTTGTCCTCCCTTCTCGGTCTCGCAAATACTGAACCTCATTCTCGATATCTTGATCATCTGAGGACTCTTCAGCACACTCTAACCGAGAGTTTGTCACATCCACGTTTTCTGACTGGGAAGCTTGGTCATCCGTTGACCCAGAATGCAGCGACTGAGACTCCTTGTTACGATTCATCCTGGGGTACGCCTACCCCTTACGTCTTTTCTTTCTTTCTATGTCCTTTTGTTTTCTTCTTTGACTTTGTCCTCCCATCCTCGCCCACTCGTACCTCTCCGAGCCTTCTCGTTTATATGGGGAATCCCCATTACCTTGTCCATTACCTTGTATAGTATATTCACCCTTCGACCTGGTCACCTAGACCATCCTTTACTTAGTATATTTGTCCTTCGACCCGATCTCCTAGATCGCCATTTAACCATTCTAGTCTTCACCCTTCACCTGGTCTTCTAGACCACATTTACCCTTGACCATGGCCCTACGCCCAGACCTCGCCCTTCGCCCCACTCTTACCACTTCTAGCTTGGTCTGTGCCCAGCTACGATACCTATTTTAACCCTTCGACATGTACACATGTACTTTAGTCTTGATCTCCCTAATTAAAAGCCTTAGTTCTACCTTCGTCCTGTCGACTCCAAGTACACTCAACGAGCTACCGAATCACCTCAAGGCTATCCGCCTTCCTAGAACCTTCGCCCCTAGAATAAGGCCTCTAGGGCTATGCTCGCCCCTACCCGGGTCAAGCGTAACACTCCTCGGAATCCAACTGCAGTTCCTCTGAGTCGCCGTGCTCCGATTCATCAGTATCCGGATCCGAGGTCTGGTTCATGCTTTCCCACTTGATGGACAGATTGAAACCGATGGTTGTGTAGTCCGCGAAGGATACGCCAATGAGGATGTGAAGGAACTGGAGTGGATAATTGTTGATATCAAAGGGGCAGGTTGAGATGGAACCACCACGATGGAAAGTCGTTAGATAAATTAGTGATCCAAGAATCCGAATACATGAGACGAAATGGCGGCCATCCTGCGCGCCCAGCAGACACGATGCTTTTCTGGCAAGTTCTATGAATGACTCTTTTTCCCGCTTAGAGTTGGCGCAATTCTTCACCTCACAAAACGTCACAACCTGTTCCCAGGACCAATTGCTGACGCTGTCGGGGGTCGGAAAATAGGAGGTAATGTCGGGTTTTCTTGCTGCATATGCGCCATCCAATGGTTTGGTGGCAGATTTGGCATCCCATTCACTGTGGTGGGCGATTCAGAAACAACTTGTTGGGCGCTTATACCGGATCAACGAAATTTGAACTCACAAACACGATATACCATACACTGTGTGTACAGCGGCACGCACTCTATTTAAGAACTTTGCCAGCTGCACTTCATGATCCAAGCTTCTTTTTTGGTTGACTTCAGGATAATGAGTCCATTTTTTTGTATGCTTCCCCTTTGCAGCAGCGCTGTAGTGACCCTGTGTTTTCAAAAC
>JBBPQV010000278.1:0-26696 GCA_038092675.1 Boletus rufocinnamomeus
TGTTACAAAGGTTGTTCATATATATATAGCAGTATAATGATAATATAGATGCTATTATATCATGCACATTGATGTCAGTAGTTATTATATACATAAACAATATATAGCACCAATGTATTATTATCTGGGACCTGTTGTAGATGTCCCAGCTCATGAAGCCAACTCAAATGTGAAACCCTGGGGATCTGATTACTTGCATTAGATGGCTGTCTCAGAAGAGTGACATGCAAGAATTACTTTGTTCTGGGACAGGTCTTGGATACCTTGTTTTATAATGGCAACATGTGGATACCACAACAGAATTTGACAAGATATTCTTGTAATGCAATGGCACTGGGCAGGAAATCATGAGTATCAGCCATTACAATTTTGATGGCACTACTCGCATTATCACAGGGACACATGACAGGTGTGCTCAACTCTGGGCCCTAGACTCTAAACTCAACCTTACAAACATTTTCGGTGTAAAGCTTGCTGCCATGGTTCCATGCACTTTGTATTTCCAAGGAACCAACATCATAGTCTTTGGCATATATGATGGGGAAATGTTAGTGCATCAACATGGCAATGATGTGTGAGATTGAGCTCTACTCAGACATATGTTGCACAGCAAGGATGGTTTGCTTCTGGGCACGAAGTCCACTGGACTGATGATGTGAGCCACCATTCCACAATCCTTGATGTATCTGAGGATATATTGCAGTGGGGGAGCCACTCTTGACCAAATAGGAGGTTACTCTGTCGTCAATAATGCTGTCAGCAGATTCATCCTACATTGTCTAGAGGATGGTGTCTGTGTCAGATCCTACAACACCAAACCACTAAAAACATATCCGAAGCAAGTTGCATTTGCTGAAAAGATGAAGATGATCGTTGGTGGTGGGGAAAGTGGGGTAGTGCATGTCTTTGACAAGGGTACAGGGAGGCTTGTTCAAACCTTGAGGCATTCCTATGCAAGACAAGTTCAAACAATCACAGTAAGTCTACAGTAAGTCTCAATGTAAACCACTCATGTTGCCCATAAGGCTTATGATGATGGCAAATCCTCTCTTGTTGTTGCCACCTCCTCAAGTAACAAAGAGGATCTCCATATCTCCTTATGGAAGAAAGGCTACTCATGTTGCGAGTGCGCTCGAGCAAACACTGGCAGGGACTCATCGAGGCTACACCAAACCTAAAAAGATAGAGCAGAGGAGATAAAAGAGTAGAGGATAAGAGGTCTTCCTTAATGCACTCGCAAGGACGTAGGTCGCAAGGCACAAATGGATTAGACTGGGGAGTCCAGTCGAGTACAGCTACTTTATATATGTTACAGGATGGCGCACAGACCATAGGGTCCATGGGAAAGACTACTTAATATAGACAAGTGAAAGAAGATGATGATGAGAAAGAAAGAATGGAAATTAATAAGGCATGTGTGCAATGTGTTTGTCTAGACCATAGGTCACATGTAGTTTCCCACGGTCATGTGCACATCATGTGACTTCGAAATCTGAAGGATGTAAAGTAAGTGCGCGAATGCGCTAAGTTAAAAAAGTTTGAAAATATAGTATATCATAACAACTCATTGGTAACAGACTCCAAGAGTTCAAATGCCTGGTCAAGCCTGTGCATGGCCCTCCAGGCAATCATCCATCTTGTAACCATCATAGTGGCAATCCTCATTCAAGCCATGGTGAGCTCAATAATTCAATATTAATGGCATAACTAAACTTACTGGGATAAACCAGAATCCAATTCACAGCAAGGACACCAATCACATCACCATGTTGGATTCCTGGTATGATATGTGGCATCAGTCATCTAGGCAGGCAGAAATGAACCACGACATACAGATATTGTTGAAACAACTAGTGGCTGAGTCAAGCAAGTTGGTGATGTGGAGAAGGGCTGACTTGCTGGATATTCGTGAGGAAAACCATGCTAATCTCAAAGTTGAGCTGGTGACACCAAGGGAAGAGTGTGATGGACTTCCTGAAGTGCTTGAGCACAAGGTTATTGCATACAAACTGTGTGACAATGCCAAAGAGAGCGTCAGGGAGAGCCACAGATTTTCTACCATAGAGAACCCTAGTAACCATGTATAGTATGCTCAGCATGCATTGAGGTGATACATGAACAACTTGCCTATGTCTACCCTATTTCAGACATTGGCGACATGGATAGTTTCTGGTGTTGGAGACACATTGCATTCAAGTCCCATCTAACAGGGTCTACATCATTTTGAGCATTGGCAGCAATGTTCAGATCATCCTCTACATTGCTAAGCTTACACACTACACACTACACACTACTGCTACTAATGATGTACAGGGGAAGGTGATGAAGCAGGAAAGAGTGCTCGTGAGAAATTGTTGGGTTTATATACTGGAATGAGTCGTCACCACATATGGAAGTCACTGTCAGCATTGGTGGTGTGGAGCTGGATTTTCCTGGCTGAGTTTGTTCCAGTTTATAATCCTTCCACCAGGTCAAAACAACCTTTTCCCTCTTTCCTTACATTCCTATTAGCATGGACACATGTTGTTGTAGTTGATAGTACCAAAGTACCATGATATGGATTGAGAATGCAGCACACAAACACATGAGTCAAGAGCATTTCTCGGCAGCTCACAGTGAGTAGTTAGTAACAAAAGCTCTCCAAAGAAAATACTAAATCCCCCTGCAAGGACAATTGTGCATCATACCACCACCACCCATCACCACCCATCGCCACTGTGGACATGGGAATTGCAATTTGCATTGTCCACATTGCCAGTGGCCATGGGAAGCCACCTAATTAGCCAATTGAGTTTCATTCCAGTTTAAATACCGTTGTGCAACACTGACACAAGTCTTATTTCCCAACACAGTAGTACCTCATAGTAGCATCAAATCATACAATGGATATGTAGTGTAGTTCATCATAGTGGTAGTATCAGTAGGCAATTCAGAATCAAAGAACAAGGGTGAGTCTTCATTAATGAGAAACATTGCCATTGCTGAGAATTTCTACAGATAAGAACCTTGGAAACATGTTTGTTGGTGAGCTCACAGAGTAAGTGTTCATTCTCATTGATAGTGGATGCCAATCACTGTAAACATTATCAGGTACTTGCTTGACAAACATTGTGAGTATCTTGAACAAATGTACCAACATCATCATTTGAGAAATCCCCCAGGATATTGGAACTTTGGAAATGCATTCATGACACAGCAAGTTCCATCAAGGTGACTATCCTTCTTGCTGAATGAGGTGATGCTAATCAGTAAACCCTGCTAGTCTTTACCCCTGCATCCCCAGTACACATTTGTAAGTCTGGTCGCTGTCATCCATCCTTTGCTGGTTGCACTAACCTACATCCCATCAGTAAGCTATGCCAGCTTTCATTGAAATTTGCGCAGCTTGGCTCCTGGTGAAGCAATGGGCTGCTGATATCATGTCTTTGGTTGATCTGGAGAAGGGGTTATCTAGCCTTGGCATGACGACTACAGTGAGTGGAGAGAAATCTTCAAGAAAGTTGAGGTTGCCTTGGACTCCACCGAAGAGCATCTCGTTTCCACTGTTGATATCATCATTGAGGAGGCCAGAGCTCGTGGGATATCCCTCTCTAATGATGATTCCAACAACATCATGACCACCTCAGCATCTTCATTCCTGGTCACATTGGGCAGTCACCTGCCTTCCAAGGAACCCAGGTGGTTGTGCAAACACCACAAGCTCACCATGGAGAGGTATCTTGACCTCAATGCCTCAGAGGATGAAGAAGACAAGACAAAGTCCGAGCTTGATGATGAAATTCAACTGGATTGCCCACACTCCACCACAACAACCTCAGGGTCTTCATCTCCAGTCACATTGGGCAGTCAGTGACCTTTCACAGAACCCAGGTGGTTGCACAAATGCAGCAAGCTCATCATGTACAGGTATCTCAACCTTGATGCCCCAGAGGATGAGGAAGACAAGACAGAGTCCAAGCTTGACAATGAAATTCAACTGGATCACCCACATTTAAAGAAGGTACAGCAGTCAGGACTGCAAGTGTTGGCCCAAAATCTGGATGATATTGCCAACTGTTATGTTGACACCCATCACCATCACCCCTCATACATACCATTGGAGGAAGGCAACAATAGAAGGTGTTACTTCATAGATTTTTATTCCCATGAGTAATGGATCTCTAGTACAAGTCTTATCCTCATGGACACTTTGCTACAGAACACATCACTTGTTACATCCTCAAAGACCTGAAGCCTCATGTGTCTGGGGTCCTGATCATCCCTTGGCTCCCCTGAAGGCTGTATATACAAGCATCCTGTCCCTTGAATGTCTGGTGTGCTGTGGCCCCTTCTCATTGAGATGTGGTATGTGATATCACTCTCATCCCCCCCACAGAGGCCAGTCAAATATTCTCCACCAGTCCTGTTTTGCCTTGCCAAAGTTGGGTCTGAGTTAGGAGGGGCAAGTACAGGAATGATCTTGGATATATCCTTAGCTGCAATGGCAACATGATCGATGTTCTGGTCATGCCACACAAGCACCCCTATGACTTGTCCAAGGAGAAGTTGCAAAAGATCCATGCTTTGTTCAATTGGCAAACTGCTCACAATGCTGGCCTAGATCTCACTGAAATCGAGAACTTGAGGGACATCATGGTGTTTCAATGTAACAGAGTTTTCTACTTCACTGGCCTTGTTCGCCTCTTGCTGATGACAGATGATCTTGAATGTGTGCTCATCTCTCACCTGGACTAGCTTTTCCTCCATGCAGAAGCTGGAATGGATTCCCCTCCGACAAATGAAAGTCACCTTCTCTTTCTTCACAGTTCTGGATAATAGGGGATATTGTCCATTCATTGTTCCCTGAGCTGCTTGGTGAGAAGGCGACAATAATTGCTGTGAACTTGGACCAATGATCTGTGTCCCTCCTCCTGGACAATCAAACATACCACTGCTCCCTCCTATAGCAATGTCATGTGTTCTTCCTTGGAGACCATCTACAAATTATTGCTGGTCCTAACTGTAATTATTTGGTGATCATCATTATGGTCTTTGAAGATGTGGTTGTTCTTAGTTCATCAACCAACTTGTCCCACAAGGTGAGTACCCATCATTGTTAGATCATTCCATAACTTAGATTATATTAGGTCTGTGTTTCTAACTACTACCTGGAGACCTGCTGCCCCAATCATCATTGGTTGTTATAGAATCCAGTACTCCCTCTCCCCCACCTCTCACAGCCTGAACAGGTGGGTCCCCAACTTGGCGATTGGGCACGTGTTGTCGATGGCACACACTGTGGCCTTCAAGGTTACATTGATTGGATTGCCAATGATGTCATGTGGATTATGATTCCGGATGATGAAAACGATGACCAACCTGATAACGAAAACCTCTTGAATCTGATAGGACTCTTGGCATGTGTCCATGTCTCAAAGATTGTGTCCACACCAGCCCAGAACATGCTCAAGTTCACCAAAGAAAAGGGATATGATGTAAGTATTGGGGATGAAGTCAAAGTGGCAAGGGGGGCCCACTATGGCTGTCAAGGAGTGGTGAAGAAGCTTCACTGGTTTGAAGCTCTCCTTGACATTGTGTTTCAGGATGGTAGCATGGTATCTCTGCCCGGATACCCTGCCCATAATGTGCTATGTGAAGGCTGCCAACTTCTCATTGTGTGAGGCATCCAAGTTGATTGGCAAGGAAGTCTGGGTGGTTGGTGGTGAGTTCAAGGGACATTGGGCAATGTTGTATGCTCTTGGTTGGAACCACAGTGTGGTATCTCTGTCCAAATACCCTGCTCTGAATGTGCCAAACCATCAGATTGCTGCACTGTGAGTTTTGTAACACTCTCTTGGACCTTGATCACCTATTTTTCAGCTCTGGCATCCTATTGACAGGTCAAATGTTGGATCAGGTTCACCTGCAACAACTAGTGGGACTTATTTGTATTTCATTTGTGCCACAGATCATAAGACAGGAGAGAATACCACCTCCATCTCTGCGAGCATCCTCTTTGACACTTCCTTCAGCACCAGAAGACTCAGCATGGACAGTAACAGCTTTGGACATGCCCACTCCTGCACAGCAGTCCCCAGACCTCCATGGTATGGTATTATATACATGATGGATAGCCTGCTGATTTTCTGTTCAGGTCAAATTCCTTGGCTTTTCAATGACACCTTCTGCAAGTTCAGCACCTTCCATCTCACATTCAATATGGACCTGCACTTCCAGTGTGGGGCATTCCTTAATTGTGTGGCTCATACAACCTGCCCTGACCACTTTTGTGGTCCTTCTGGGCCTGCTCCTGAGGGTTCTGTGTCAGTCACTGTCCCGGGGCACAACAGAGGGTCAGGGCCTCAACATCACCACATCCCTGCCAAATTCCTGAAACCAGCACTCCCAAGTGGCAGCAGGACTAGTAAATATGTGTTGATCCTGGTGGGTGTGTATGTGGGCCAAATTCACCCAATTACAAAGTACTGCAGAAAGAAGGAGGTGCAGTTGGGATCCTGGTTTCCATGCGAAGACATTTGCCCTGCTTATCCATTTTCCCCCTAATTTACTATGTAGTTGAACTGCTTTTTCATATACATTATGAATTGCTTAATTATCTTCCATACTTTGCATGAGTGGGTTACAATTGCCCTGACAATTACCCATTCATCACCCCCCCATTGTCCATTTACTTCTAACAGGTCCTAAAATATTTACTTTAGAGATAACTGATGTGATATATAAAATATATTATTTTGATAACAACAATAGTTCTCTCTTAATATTAACTGTTATGGAACTGTGAAAATAATAATTGGAACACTTGGCATTGAAAGATAATCTTGTGATGGACATTATGATTGATATAAAAGGTGATATTATGCATTTAATTTTCTCCCTTTTAAAATTTTGCTTCAAAGCTAAACTCGAGAAAAATATTTGGACCAGCATCAAGATCAAATATCTTATTGACGTCATAATATCTATTTATACATATATTTTATAATTAGTTTACCTTTTGAAATATATTATGAGTGGCTCTAAATGTTGGAAATCCAAATATAACAGTACTTCATCCTTCTCATCCCTTGGCATATATCCCATACATCCTGATTCAATTAATTCCACAATGCATGGTCCCCCTCAAGCTGGCCCTTCCATGCTATATGAGGTTTTGCCACAAGCCAGCCTGGCATCCTTTCAGCATGTGGCACCAGGTGTGTTTTATTATCCATCTCATTTTGGCAGTATGCCACAGCCACATTATGACTCCAGCCATTTTGATAGCACATATTATCATGGACAAAATGTACCCTAAATTTACCACATCCAATTTATGTTGTTTATCAATATCAACCTGTACCCCTAAGTGAGCAGCTATTTTTAATATAGGAGGGCAGACAATTTCCGCTTGGGACAAATTCTTTCAAACAGTTATCAATGTCTCTTTAAATCATGATGATATGGATCTCAAGTCCTTGCCCTTTCCCACTGGTACATTGGCTTGCCCAGAGAATGAGTCTTCTGGCACCATTTCTACCGGAGCAGGCCAAAAAAAACACCACAGGGCCATTGGATTCGGGCTGTGGTCATCAAGATTCTCTATCCCACTCTCTCACTCCCTTTTGAAGCTGGAAGGACTCTGGAATCTGTTTTCTGGCAAGCCCAAATTCCCCTAATCATGGTCATTCAGCCTCTTCTCCTCCTACAGGTCAGCCTAGGTGGCGGCAGTGTTCAGATTCATTCAATGATCTTGAAGCAGAACACCTTCTCAAACAGAAGAAGCTTCATGCAATTGATATCTGCTGGGAGTATCAACTCAAAGACAATGCCTTGGAACAATTTGCTGAGGTCAGTGGTTTGTTCCATTAACTTCAGTATCCTATAAAGGACAGGATGCCCAGCTTGACATCCCTGGAATGCTTATTATGTTGCAAGGGACACTTCTGGCATTCAATCATGGAAGGCAACAGGATGAAGCCCACATGTTCATTCAGTCCAACCAGTCTAAGGTATGAATGCATTGTTATCCATGTTCTTCTCTGACATTTTCATTGTGTGCAGGAGATTCTCAAAGATTGGCTATGAACTTGTCTACTGTTGCCCAACCTGTCAAAGTACCTTGACAGCCTCTCTGAGAACATTTGGGTATGCATCTGAGTCCACACAGTTGACACATCACACGGACAGAATACATGCTGACCCCATTCCATTTTTGAACTAGGGCCTTGTAAAATGAAGCTTGGCTGTCTTCAAGATCCCAGCCAAAGCTTTGGAGGACCTGGAGCTTTCTGAATACATTGATAGCATCATGAAAGATGTCCTCATGAAGCAATGGTCCCACATCAAATCCAAGGTATTTTACTATATTGAACTTGAAACCAACTCCAACCTAACTACAGAATACATAGTTGGCCACTAGCATCACTCACCAGTACCATAACTTGTGGCTTGCAAAGACCCTTGCTCAGAAGGATTCCATTGATGTCACAATAAACCAATGGGTGTGGTTTGCATTCTTAGTGGATATGGAAATTTTCACCCATGGAGTGGCTGACTTTGTATAGCATCAGAATTTGGTGCTATTCAACAAAATTGTTACTGAGTTGACAGCCAAGAAGATGGAGTCATTAGACTCTCAGGAGCAAGAATCTGGGACCAACCAAGAAGAAGATGACAACACCTTGGACAAGAGTATCAAGTGCACACACAAGGCCAAGGGTAAGGAGATGGTGAAGGAACAGGAAAAGGAGTGATTGTGGGAAGAGAAAGACTTCTGGGAGTTTATTGATCTCCTCCTTGATCAAATGCACAAAGAGGTTGAAGGTCAGCCAACAATGGAGCTTCATAAGAAGGAATGGGATAGGTAAGTCTTCATATCAGTGCTCATCTATTACTAACCATCCTGTATTTTACAGAATCTTCACGAATGCTCTCCAAGACAACCTCAAGATGTTCCCTGCCAACAACAAGAGTTCCTCTGTTTGTGCATCCAATAGGAAGGGTGTATCTGACTGGCAAAGGACCATGCACGAAGAGCTCATATGGATTTAGACTTAGCATTTTTCCTCCTATACCATTCTTCCTGCATCCCTCTCCCATGATCCATCTTATCATCATTCACTAATCCCTATATCCTGTTTATATCACACTCATTTCACTCCCCCCTTATCCCTGCTAATTCCCAACATTCTCTTCACCTGCCTATTGTGCATCACTGTGTAGAATACTTTAGTAGTCGCTAAAGTAGAGGTAAACTAATGTAGTGTGATGTAATTATTGCTTATGTAATCAGTAGGTACCATATATTGAATAATAATTCCAACACTCCCCCTCAAACATAAGAGGCTAAGACAATAGACTGTAAGTGTTTGTCCTAATGAATAAATGGTAAAATCAAAAGAAAGTATACCAAAATAATTAAATGAATGACTTGGTAGTCCATGTAGCATTGTATGCACAGTGTCCGTGTGTGTTGTGTTGGGTGCACTCAAGTGGTGCCCAAATTAGGCAAGTTGTGGCTTGGCTAATAGCACTCATGCTATTGTAGCTCATGTGGTCACCATCAATCAACTTGAGTGTCTTTGTCTTCACATCTGATGCCTCCAGCTCGCTTCCTCAGCCTATCTGTACACCATATGCAACATATCCAGTCACTCTGGCTTGCCCGATTTGGTCTTGATGTGACCATTTGGCTTGGTACAGTAAGTCAGCTTTCTTGATCTGGGTGTAGCTGACTCTTGTAGGGTGCAATTTTAATTGTCCTTGGCAATGCAGTGGGTTTATGGGCTCGGTAGGATGTCTGGGATGTTTAAAAGGTGGACTGGGTGGTCCAGGTATGTCCATCACCTCGCGTTTGTGCTTTCCATGCTGACTCACTTTGTGGTCAGCTAGCACATCCATTTTGACTCATTTTGAGTCGCAGCGTGCTGTGCTTGCTGTGCTATCCATCCGGCACCCTTTACCATCCATTTGGACAGTATCCCTGTCGCTCTTGCGCTCCGGATTGGCCTCAATGACCTTCAACTTGACCTGCTCGCCCATTCCACCCTCTGGCCCTCTAACTTGACATCATGCACTTGTTTTGATGAAGTGCTGCATTCCATCATTTGTGGGACCTCTCTGGGTGCTGTGTGGACCATCTCGGCACATCTTGTCGCTCTCAGCACACTCCCACTCGTCCTCCTCGAGCATTTTGCCCAAATCACCTCCTGGTCCTTTATGTTGATGTAGCACACTTGTTTTGATGAAGCGCTGCATCCTGTCACTTGTGGGACCTTCAGGAGTGTTGTGGGGACCTTTGGGTACATGCGTGTTGCCTCCTGGGTTGTGTATGGTGTGTTTCACCTTTGTGTGCATACCCAGTGAGTCTGACTTCTTCATGTTGATGCACTCAGGTGCTGACTCTATTTGCAGCCTTTTCAGCTGCTTGGTGACCTCGTTGACATCCTCAGGGGGTTCTGGTGAGTGGTGGTGGAGGCTCTGGGGGTTCATCTGGTACATCTATGACGTCCGTTGAGATATGCTGATGACTTTCTTTAGCTCTCGTTGTCGATCGCATGTGCTCCCTTGAGCTCCTTCTCTCCCCCTCGATCAACACATTTCAGTGCGTTGTCATACTCTCCACATTGGCCTGCACTTCTCAGTGTGCACTGTGTGCTTCCTCTGTAACCTCCCGGTGGTTGTCTGCATCTGTGCTTCCATGTGCGATGTGTCCATTTCATCTTTTGACAAATTTGCCACCTGATCTGACCTGGGCTGCACTCGTTTTGAGTCATGGCCTGTTGTCTTGACTGTGGGTGGTCTCTGACTTGTCTCCTGGCTTGTCCACTGGCCTTGTGGGCCCTGCGCATATTGCATGTGGGTTTGCGATGTCAGTGATCTTGTTATTGACCTGTGGATTCGTCACTTTGGCTTGTGGGCTGCTCACCAGGGTTGTGACACTTCTGCCACCAGTCATTTTGGCTGTGGTCACTGTGTCCAGTCCTCTCACTGTGGCTGTGTCTTCTTCAACTCTCCTGCGCAGCATTTCACCCTTCTCAACTTCCATTTGGAGTCATTTCACCACTTGTAATTGCCAGTTCTTGAGGCATTGTCGCTCATAGAAATTTTCTGGTCTTTGGTTAGCCTTGATAATAGCTAGGACTGTAGCATAGTGGGCTTCTGATGTCGTGTGCTGGGCTTCCTATGCTGTGCTGACTATTTTCGAGCAGTATTCTGGCCAATTGTGTCCATTGAGACTCAACACTTGAATTTTCAAGCCATCTTCAAGTTCAACTTCGAAAGGCATTTCTGACTTCTGGAATTCAAGTCAGGAGGGATCTACTTGGCTCAAAAGAGCAGGGCTCATAACCTGTAGAATACTTTAGTAGTCACTAAAGTAGAGGTAAACTAATGTAGTGCGATGTAATTATTGCTTATGTAATCAGTAGATATCATATATGGAATAATAATTCCAACACACTGCACCCTGTGTCAATGTAGTTTAATGCATGTTAATTTGGTGGTTTTCAGTCTTATCAGCTAGAGCTATCAGTGAGGTATGATCTCAAGTGTGATCATGTGAAATATATAGCAGTGTGGACTTGGAGGAACTGCACTATCCAATTGCTCTCTCACTGCCAGTGCATTATAACTTCATTGACACTTCTCATCACACCTGCTTCTTGTTCTGTACTTCATGCATCTTGTCCCGAGGGACTGTGGCATGGGCTCTGACCAGATGTGACCATTGGTTGTTGAGCATACCCCACAGATTCTTTTCATACAGCACACATTGCACATGCAAAGGGCCAGATTCAGAGCACAGGCCTGACTGAGGTTTTGAAGAGGAACACAAATGTCTTTGAGGTGGGGCTAACCCCAAATGAAATCCACACTCAGTATAAGGAATTGATAGCAGCAATGGGCATTGTGGAAGGCTCAGCAAAGGAGGTTGATGTAGTTCTCAGGCAATACAAGGTAATTTTTGTGCACCTATTCATAATGAATGAGTAAGGTTCTCATTGTTTTACTCATGACATAGGTCTCTTGTCTCAAGCTGCATTCCATTCTCTCAAGGACCATATTCATGCCCTTGATGCAGAGGAGCAGAAACAAAACTGCCTCTGCAATGCAAAGGCAGAAGCCAGCCTCAATGTTTGCTCAATAGGTGATCCATATGCTCCCTATGCATCCCCAGGACTCCCCCCAGACAACTACATGGATCCGTTCAACCAAGTGTCTTCCCAGGCACATGTTCCACTTGTAGCCAATGCCTCTCCATACCAACATGGGGATTTCTGCAATGACAACATCAGCAAATCATGAATCTGTTGTACAGTGCTGTACAGAAATTTACAGGAAGTGCTAATTTGTGTTTTTTGGCTTCCAAATTATCCACAGAGGACCACAGTGCATCACAGTGACTGAATAAATGAAATTTGAATTTGGTCCTATAAGGAGCCTGTACAGCTCTGTACAGGCTGCATAGATGGGGACCTTACTGTAGCTAAGTCAGAGATTTGCTGATGGAAAACAAGGATTGCAAATCATTCTGTTTCAATGATTTTAACAATCAGAGCCAACTGACATCCAACCAAGAAGAGACTAACTCCAACAACTATGGTTCCAAGTCCCACACACCTAGGAATGTATTCCAAAATGCTGATAAGGAAGGATTGGTAGCTAATACAATCCATCTATATATAGTTTGACTACATATTCACCTGTGAGCTCTGGCAAAGGAGTGTGATGCCAATGACAAAGACTGCCAGTGCAAATACTGAGGTGATCATGCAGCACAGTTGCAAAAAAGCAGTGTGGCATACTGTATACAATTGGCAGCACAAGCAAGGATCAGTCAGATTCACAGCCAATGACTTCTTAAATGTACTGATGGGACTGTGCCAGTAGTCTGAATAGTGTATGAAGTGTATGAGTGACATTTGGCAGGCTCCCTCCTAATGCTTGATTATCACACTCCATGACAACAGTGCAGTGTATCATTACAACTGACTGGTGAACATTGAAGCAGGAGCCCCTCAGATTCGTCAGCTGGATCTCTGCTAGAGCACTTACAGGTATCTGGCTGGCATCTGGGGCAGCATATTGCACAGATGCCCAGTCCTTGATTTATTGCAAACCATGTAAAAGTTGTTTCTGATTTATCAGCTGGATCTCCACTGGAAGACTTGCAGGCATCTGGCTGGCATCCAGAGCAGCATATCATACAGACACTCAGTCCTTGATCTACCAAAAACAGTGTAAGAACAATTTCAAGCATGTTGTACCAATGCTGTCATATCCCAGAAATCCTGTAAGTCCAACCCCAGTCTTCTGGACCAACTCTGGTTCTTGTACATATAAAGTCTGGTGCGTTCTCATTTGAGATGCAACCCTTGACCCTTGGATCTTGTTCATACATATGTTACCTTACATTCTTCTCTGTTTGTACTAGTTCCACTCTCAGTCTCCCTCTGAACCTGTGTTCCTGCTTAGGAGCACAGCTCCAGCTTTACCTTACCTCTGACTCCTTACTTACAAACCAGCTCCACTCCATTAGTAATCCCCTATGACTCCATAGTATATAAACCTCCATAACTCCTATACTTCCCCTCAGTTTGAATATCAACTTAGATAAACTCCTCTTTCTTCCACTT
Organism: Boletus rufocinnamomeus; assembly: GCA_038092675.1. Lineage (NCBI taxonomy): Eukaryota > Fungi > Basidiomycota > Agaricomycetes > Boletales > Boletaceae > Boletus > Boletus rufocinnamomeus. The sequence continues at coordinate 13,620 of JBBPQV010000278.1, forward strand.
GAGTCTTGAAGGCTCTCCTCTAACCTCCACTCAACTTGACATCTAGTATGTCTTAAGTCTAATCTAACCTCTCAGTAAATTCTGGGACACAATAGGACTCCTGACAAGGGTGCACCACATACAGTGAAGCCAAGTCCTGTCCATCTAACACAACTCCGGAGTTCTGGAGTTTGTTCCCCCCTCGGAGTTTGCCTGATCATAACAAATGCATATGGAATACTTGATACATATCTCTTTTACATTTTCCATCAATCATCAATTTTCTGGAAGCCTAGTTTGGATGTGTACCACCTTTGCAGATGAGTCACTTCACCCTCACTTCAGCGTTCCATCGGATTCCATACCTGTTGCAACTGTCCCCAGGATGCTGTCTTGGCAATGGAGGCCCCAGGCAGCCACATCAGCAGAAAGCAGTTGTTACATTGCATTTCTGAAGGCTTTTGTGAGCCTATGTGATTGGACTGGAGTACCCTTACATGGTCTGATTAGGGATTTTATTCCGGTGTGATTTACCAAAGAGCTGCCAACACTTTGAGTCAACTCATAGCTCAAAAGCACTTTGCATCTTCCTTACTGAGTTGATTCAACACAGCATCCCTGGCAGGGATGGATACCAATTTGCTGGGTTGAACATTTCAGTGCTGTTTCAGGTTGGGCTGGCCTAGGATCATCCAGAACTTGATTTGATTGCTTCTTACCAATCTGCACCTCTCAAAACTTGGTTAACTTTAGATTGCTGAATAGCAAGACAGGAAAACCAGTTACTACTCAAAGGGGGCAAGCAGCCCAGAACTCATGAATTGGCACACATTCTGGGTCATTCAATTACTTACTGAGGTGGGTCTGTGAATATGTAACACTAAACTGTCTTGCTGCCTGGTCCCAAATAGTAGTGGCTTGTTGAATCACAATGCATTTTAGCTTCCCAGATTATCTCTGTAAATCTATTTTGTTGTGTTCTGACCTTCACTGGTGAGTAACATTATCTCAAATATGTCTTGTGAAATTCCCTTTATCCCCTATCCTAAGGATGATGCAATGCTCTGGGAAGTGAAAGATATCACTGAGGAATCTGGCAATAAATACAAGGTCATCTGGGACAGCATAGATCCTAACAGTGGAAAGCCTTGGGAACCGAGCTGGATTAGCAAATCAGAGTGCACAGACCAGGCTGTGGCCCAATGGGAGGCGAAGAATGGGGAGGGGAAGTCAAAGAACAGTGTGAATACAAGAAGTAAGTTAGGTGTCACATTTCTTGTGCTGGTGTTGCATTCCTCCCTGTGATTGTTAATAATTTCCATTGAAGGTGCCAGCAGTTCCAAACATGAGCAACAAGCCAGGCCTGTTGAAAAGTGCAAGTGGCAGTGCAAAGACACCCAGGATGAAGACTGGCTCCCAGACACTAGCCTGAAATCTAAGAAGTGCACACCTCAAATTCCACCTCACATGGCCAATGCCCATCACTCACCAATTGTTCAGCTACCCCCCACAAAAATTGGTCCACCCTGTGGTGCAAAGCACAATGGACCAACTGCTAACAATGCATCTTTGAGTGAGAAATCATCACAAGTGATACCCAAAGCTTCATCTCTTGTCCAGTCCTCCAAAGCCAAGTCCTCCCCAATGGATCCAATTCCCCTCCATCAAGAAGAGGAGGAAGAGAGCTCTAAAGATGACCTAGTACATCACTCCCAGGATGCACCACCCATTTCCACTATGATTGACCAAGACGGAAGTGAGAGATGGGATAATACTTCTGGCGGTTCCCACCTGCCTCCACATGCTCTCAAAAATCAAGAGATCCTGCTTACTTCTAAATCAACTGCAATGGAAATCATAGAGAGGGTGAATGACGATCTTGGCATTTCCTGAATGCCTTCTCCACCTACCCTGGCAAAGGTAGTTGTTTCTGACCATTCCAGATCATCCAATTCTGATATAATCACACCCAGACCTCTCCAAGTCACTCTGAATCCTCATTGCCTTCATCACTCCTCCAGAAGATCAAAGAAATGAAAGAGCTTCAATTAGAAATTAGCATGGCCTTGAGCCTTATGCTGAAACTTGCTCTAGAGGTAATGGAAACCTATGACTTTTCATCTTTTGACATCATCACTGCAGAACAATTCACTCTCTGGACCACTTGCCAACATGGAGGAAATTAAGCAACTTTAGTGTGAAATCAGTATAGCTTCAAACACAGCATTGAGACTTGTGCTAGAGGCAATGGAGATACTCAGAAGGGAAATACTAGTGGATCAAGTCATGTCATTCATGCCCTTCAGCTCCCCTATGGTCCATAACAATTTTTTTCTTGCTCCATTTGACTGTATATGTATATTCTGGTAGAACCTCAGTTATCATGATGTCAAAAAAAAGTGCTGCAAATGTACCAAACTAGACTTCACTAAGTCTAGAGTCTGTTTGTTGACATCAACCAATCCGCTGAATTCACAGTTTCCTTTGTATATTTCGCCTATCCAACACCAAACTCATATTACAAGTCAGATGACAAGCATGCCTTTTTGCTGGAGCCATTTGAGAAGGACCTAACTGTCAGACACATAAGATCCTTGAGTCTTCTCTAGGCAGGTGTAGATTTGTTTGGCTGTCCTTGCATCACCATCATTCTCACCCTCATCATACATCACAATGTTGATGAGGCAGTGGCGGCAGTGTCATATCAAAGGTCATCTAGCAGTTGTTGTTGCTGTGGTGCCATTGACAACACCACATTGTCATCCAGGAGCCTGAGCCTCTGTGTTATAAGCACTGTTCATGTCATGGTTGTGGAGTCCCCAACAGCAACTTGACTGGCAATGATGATGATGCCCTCATCCAAGTCCTTGCTGCACTGTGCTTCATCACCATTGTCCTCTTTGCATGGTAAAGAGATGGACTGCCAGCACATCAGTTGTTGTCATTGCTATCATGGTGCCATTTAGTCTGGTGACCAGACCATCTGAGGCAAGCTGTCATGCCAAGTTGTTCCGGTGAAACAATAAGGTGCTGATATCAACTAGACTTGATTGACTGATGAAGTCAACAGCCTGAGATATTCAAGATGAACAATCTCAATAAAAGGCCACCGAAGTGACTTACTTGCCACAGCACAGGACTGCTCAGTGTGTCTTCATTGATTATGATCATGCTGATACTGTACAATAAAGTCAGAGTGAATAGAATATATAATTTAAATTAGTTTCTTGCCTGGAACAAGATATGGCTTGGTGCTCACATTCCCTTTTGAGGCCAACTGAATTATGTATATAAACTTGAGAGTTCTAGCACTGGCCCTCCAGTCTAGTTCTCTTTGATACTGTCCTCTAAAAAGCCTTCAGTTCCTCCTTGAGTTTAGTACTCCCTTGATTGCCTTGAGCTTATTCCACTGCAATTAGATGTCACCCCTTAACTCCTTAGGATTGCTTCAGGCAGGGTTTTTTCCCTTTCTCTTCATCTTTTCTTTTCTTGCCAATACAACACAATATTTTTACTCCAACATGTCTACAGCAGCTTGGCAAATGGCTGAGTCTCTCAAACTTGAAAGTATGGTTCTTTTCATTTGTGTCCTTCAGGCTGACCATTCAGGCAAGCAGCAATATCACCATGATTTACAAGTACATTTGGCCAGCTTTCTTGTTCACTTTTGCCACATCTGTGCTCTTTTTATAGGTGATCCAAGGATATACCTGACATACACCAAGGAGATCTAATACAGCTTCCCCAGTGTAAAAGTCCAGGTGTGGACTTTTTTTTCACCTTGAATGGAACATCCATGATCTCATGTATACTTGTACAGGTTTTTCCAGTGCAACATGTATGATATTGATAAGTTGCAGAAGACCTTTATCAAAAATAAATTCAAGACTCTTATTAGCATTGCCATTTTGTCTTTTTGCTCTTGGTTCTCTTTGATGGCATGTTGTTTTGTCAGTGTCAACATCTATGGTGTGTTCAACACCTGCCATACCACAACCTGGTGCTGAGAAGCACATTCAGATAAACACCATCTTCCTAGAATACATTTTGTCTGCTTTGATTGTTCCATTTTCTATGCTGGTATTGTTGATGCAAGCAATGCCATTGTAATGGACACTGACCAGACCAAGCACTTGGACAAAAAAAAATTATGGTCTGTGACCTACACAGAGTCTTTTAAACTCTATTATGACCAGTAATGGTAACACGTACACAGTGGACTAAGATCCAGGCTATGACGTTGGTGATGGCAAATAGTGGGATCCTCTGATCCAGACAGCATGGTGTGGGTCTTCATAGTTGGTTCCACAAGACCAGGTATGAGTGGGCTCCTCCTTAGAAAAGAAGAGTCAGCTATGTGGAGCTTGTGGACAAGAGCTCAATCTGCAAGGATAAAGTGGAAAAGTTTGCAGGAGAATTTCTCAGTGCTTAAGCTGACACTCTGATTGACAGATGTTGAAGCTTAACATCCAGCAGATCTTGAACACTACATAGATTGCATAGATCAAGATTAGAGAAGAGAAGACAGCAAAGCTCTAGCTATTTATACTAGGGCACACTAGGGCCAGTAGTAAGAATAGATAATCTAATTATAGATAGTGATCAATGCAGGGTCAGTAAGTATAAAGGAAAGGCACTGAGGTGAAATGATGTAAAGGGTATGAGACATGTATGAGAGAATATGTCTTTGGAGATAGTGTCCAAATAAAAGAACTGGGGAACATAGAGGGCAAAATGAAGTGAGCCCAAAATGAAGAGAAGTAAAAGAAGTGAAAATAAAAAAAAGTGAGATGACAATAGGGTCCACTACAACTCCCATGCTACTCTTGGAATAGAGCCAAGTGAAAGACTTCATCCCAGAGGTCTTGGGGGACCTCCATGTTTGGAAGGATGTCATCCCAGATATCCTGAGCTGGATGGTCTAAGGTGAGGAGCAAGGGAGAAAGGATAGGGGAAAAAGGAATAGGGGTTCCTTCACCACTCATAACAGACTCTGTACTTTTCATTTTCTTCATTTTTCTATCTTTTGGAGTCATGTGACTTGAATCATTTAATCACTCATTAGACTAGTATGCAGCTAGCTCATTTCTGCATCAGGTATCACTTAGTGTTCAGCGACTCTTCTCTTCTCTTTCCCATGATTACAATAATCACTTTAGAAATCTGAGATTTTATCTAACTTTATATATTTATATTCATTTCCACATTCATCTTCATGCAGTGCACCTCAATGCAATACTTCTATTTAATTACTAATCTTTCATTTTGTCACAGCCATGCTGTTATATTATGTTCACCTCATGTTCTACTTCTCTTTCATTCTATGGCTATGCCTACATGCATATTTAATCACCTTATGATTCTCTTCATATCTGCTCATTATGTTTAATATGATGACCACTCTATTTAACCATAGATAGTATAGTATTGTAGATCTGATACAAACATGTACAAACTTAGAATAGTATATAAACTTGAGAGTCCTAGCACTGGCCTCCCAGTCTAGTTCTCTTCAATATTGTCCTCTAAAGAGCCACAGTATCAGATTCTTTGAATTCTATAACTTCCTTGACTTCCTTGAACCATTTCCACTGTGATTAGATGTCGCTCCACAGCAGCTCCTTTAGGGTTGTCTCAAAAAAGTCTTCTTTTCCTCTTATATTCCATGGAATTAACATTAATGATGGCATATGATGTATAGCCCAAGGAGGTTGCAGGCATTGCTCCTTCTCTTGCCTCATGTAAGCTACATGATAGGTGGGACTACCTTGTTGACAGGTATGTACTGCTATTTATGCACCACACTTGTGAACAGACAATTTGATGTATGGTGATAGTGGACAGCTTGTCTGGTAAATTACTCATTTGAGAGAAATGATTGAAAGTCAGGGGGATGTGAGCTTGTATGTCTATATTGTACTATTCAGGAGGGATCACAAGAATCTGAAATGCCACTTGAAAACACTGATAATATGCTCAACAACATTACAGAGCTGTGTAATGTAGATTGAAGTATTTATGGGAATTCTTGGATCTTTAGTACAAATGTAAGCAAGTGAATATAAATGTATCAGAGACTTAGTTCATCAGAGCACACTGTGACTTCCATTTGGGTAGATGATACCATGTACAGTACCATGGTATGGTACCAGGGAGTTGAGGACAGATCAGATAGCCAGCATTAGCAAGGTAGTATTTGCCCATGGATATTATGAAGCCTGTTGTGCATGTATTATGGTAGACTAGGAGGGGGTTCTACCACTACCAAACCTCTGACCCCTAAAGTAGGGTTGGTATGCACAGATCACCCCAAATTAGGGTTATACTCTATTACTATGCTGCTATTTTATTCCTGCCTGCCACTTCTAGTTGGCTGAGAACCCTTACCAACCTTTGATTTCTAATGTAGGGTAATAACAACACACAAACACCACATTTCTTAATACCACAACACCATGAGACTATACCATGACACCTTTCCACCATCACTATCACCTATTTTTATGACTCCTGAATTAGGATTATGCACATGGGTTGGTCATGCAAAATACTGATGAATATAAACATGACAAATATATATACATACAAATACAAAGAAATACATTCCAACTATTGACTTTCTCCTGGGCACTGCCACCATCCTCCATGACCAATGCTTTTAGATTCAATATTGAGTTACAAATACAAACAAACAAATATCTAATATCACCCCAATACTTCAGAACTGACAGCTCCACCCATACTGATAGAAAAAGACATATTCTACCTTCTTGCTAACCTCCCTGTTAAACAGTTAAACCCTGAATTAGGGTCATACTCTGCCACTAACCTGCCATTTCATTCCTGCCACTCTTAGTTTAGAGGTTGGAATTACCACCATCCACCACTATCATCTGCTATTGACTTTGGTGCTGGATGCTGTCACCACCACCATCTGCTCACACACCACCCATTGTCATCATACTATCACCTTATCCTGCCAATATCATTCCTGCCACTTCTGTATTTATGCAACTTCTGAATTAGAGTTATGCACGTTTATTTCCATCACTTAGTTACTATACTGCTAATTTAGATAATCTTTTTAGATCCAAAAGCCAGGGTTGGTATGTATGGATCAATCCATTTTTATTCCTGCCACTTCTAGTTACTCCTAGTTTAGGGGTTAGGATCTCTATCTCTATAGATCCAGAACTTTTGCTGACCTTGAATTAGGATCATACTGTACTGATATCTTGCCATTTTATTCCTGCTGCTCCTAGTTAGGGAATAGGGTTTTCTGCTTTCTTTCCAACTTTTCCAACTTCTGACTCTTGAACCCCAAAATAAGGTTGATGCACAGAAGAGGTGCTGGATTTGACCCCACCTAACCCCTTTAAATTAGAGTTGTACTCATTGCCACTGCTAGTTTAGGGTTTAGAATCTTTACCCTACCCTCTTGTTAACCTCTGACCCCCTAATGGAGGGTTGGGATGCATAGATCACCCCAAATTAGGGTCATACTCTACCAGTATTCTGCCATTTCATTCCTGCCCTGCCACTCCTAGCCTAGGAGTTAGCCAGAACTCTTGCCAACCATATGCAATCAATTTATGTGACTCCTGAATTATGGGTTATGCACATGGGTTCTTGGTCATCCAAAATACTAATAAACACAAATATGACAAATACAAACATACAAACAAACACACTGACATCCCCTGGATACTATAACCCCTGTTTCAAAATGAATATACATACAAATACAAACAAACAATATATATTGACATCCCGACTCTCTTTTGGGCACTGCCATCACTTTCCATGACCAATGCTCTTAGGTTAAACTAAGCACAAACACATACAAATACAAACAAATATCTAATATCATGCCAATACTTCAAAAGCAATCTCTTGACACATGTAACAAATCCTCAATTAGAGGAAAGTGTCCTTGTGACATCCCCCCAACATAGGGTTACAAACATCAGTGGAACTAAAACCCCTAAACCAGAAGTGGCAGGAAATAAAATGGCAGATTGGCAGTAGAATATGAGAGTACCAAGAACCCCTAATTTAGGAGCCCAAATATCAGTTCAGCCATGTGAGTCCCCTAACTGATGTTTGGACTTCTTAAATTAGGGGTTCTTGCACTATTGTACTTTTATTCCAAAAGTCCTCATTTTCCACTAGCACCGAAACATTACCAACACAAACACAAACAAAACCAGTGGTTTGCCATTTGAAAAAAATTCCTACCATTAACTTCTAATTATATAGGAGGGGTGGAAGGCGGACCCCCCAGCACTGGGAAGATGATTGAGAGACTGCCAATAGAAACAGGGGCTAAATTTTCCAAAAAAGGAAAGACTGGTGTGTGAAATGGATTTAAAAATACTACAAGAATCAAAAGAAGAAAAAAAGTGGACTGGAACCAGACCCCCTGGCACAGGGAGGAGTATGTATATACACCATCACCCAATTGCACTTACAGTCACACTTATGCTTACACTCACACTCACACTTCTTCTTTTTTTTTTCCCCCCTTTTCAACCTTTCTTTCTCTTCTTTTATTTTTCTCTTATTCAACTCTTACTTCTTGTCATACTCCATCTTCCTCAATTATCCTCAGTTGTCCTGGATTGTCCTGGATTGTCTTGCTTTCTCCAATATTTCTACCCCTTTCTCATTCCTTTGTCCATAACTATTCCATTTATTTATCCCACATACACTTATTCACTCTACACTTCTTTTCCTACACTTCCTCCATCAACTCATTACCTCTCTCAATCCCACATTCTACTACTTCTTTATCTCATCCATTATCTACTTCTCTCACTCTCACTACCAGTACACCACACATCCTGCTCATAAACTTCCCTGTCATAATCACCATCCCTTCTAGTCACACCTACATTACCACTTTTCTTACTCCCACATCACTTCCCTTACATAATATATTTCATCCACTTCTTTATTTTGAAAACTTGAACCATGGGATTTTTCTTCATAGGCATACCAATTTGGCTATACTCAACCCTACAGTCTGTAGCAAAAGCATAGCAGTGTAGCATTAGCTCTAGGCAGAATGCTACAAAATTTGGTCTTGGAAAGTGTACAAAAGTGTAGGATTCTGTAGGATTAGCATAGGCAAAATCCTACAAAATTTGGTCTTGGTTAGGTCTACCAAAGTCTACCATACAGTCTACCACAAGTGTACAACAAAGTGTACAACAAAGTATACAACAAAGTCTACCAAAGTCTACCACAAGTCTATCCAAGTGTACCAAAAAGTGTACAAAAAAGTGTAGCAAAGTGCACTAGAAATCTACCAAAGTCTACCACCAAGTGTACAACCAGTCTACTTGACATCCAAAGTCTACCAAAGTCTACCAACAAGTCTACCAAAAGTGTAGACAAAAGTCTACTTGAAGTCTACCAAAGTGTAGTAAAAGTGTACAAAAAGTATACAAAAAAGCATACCAAAGTGTACTTGGAGTCTACCAAAAAGTGTACTCAACACTTTACCAAAGTGTAGTAAAAGTGTAGTAAAAGTGTACAAAAAGTGTACAAAAATGCATACCAAAGTGTACTTGGAGTCTACCAAAAAGTGTACTCAACACTCTACCAAAGTGTAGTAAAAGTGTAGTAAAAGTGTACCAAAAGTGTACCAAAAGTGTACAAAAAAGCGTACATACAAGTCTACCAAAGTGTGTATACATCAAGTCTACCAATGTCTACCAAAACTCTACTAAAAAGTGTACTCAACACTCTACCAAAGTGTACTAAAAGTGTACAAAAAAGCGTACACAAAATCTACCAAAGTGTACCTCAAGTCTACCAATGTCTACCAAAAAGTCTACCAAAAGTGTACTAAAAACCATACCAAAGTCTACTTGGAGTCTACCAAAAAGTGTACAACAAAGCATACATACAAGTCTACCAATGTGTCTCTACCAAAAGTCTACCAAAAAGTCTATTAAAAGTGTACTAAAAAGCGTACTAAAAAGCGTACCAAAGTGTGCAAATTGTGTAGCTGTGTGGCATGTTTCTATTTTGCTCACATCTCACTCATTTCTCAACGGAATTGCATGAATAAGGGGTCGTTTTCAAGCTTACATAAGCAGCGTCGTCCTCTGTGCCCTCGCCGTCCAGGACGGAGTCTGTGTGTGTCTGTTTGGCACTCACACAACATGTGCAATACATTTTGTATTTTTATCATATCTTGCTCATTTCTCAATGGAATTGCATGAATAAGGGGTCGTTTTCCAGCTTACATAAGCAGCGTCGTCCTCTGTGGCCCCGCTGTCCAGGACGGAGAGTGTGTGTGACAAAATATTACTTACTCCAGAAGGCATTCTGGTTGTCCAGTCCTCCAATGGAACCACCTAAACATTCCACTACTCCAGAGTTAAGGAGTTCAGAAGTTCCTAACTCTGGATTGCTGTCTTTTCTTATGGTACAGTGCTGTCACTTGGCAATACCTCCTTACTATACCTTTCCCTCTTTTATCTTCCCTGACAGATATTGAGGTATGAATGTGCCTCCACCATATAGTATATAACTTCCACTCTTCTTCTCAGCATCTCAGTTGTTCTTGCCCATCTTAGGCAACAGCTGAGGTAAGTTACTTACTCCACACTAGTTACTCCAAGACTAATATACCATAGTTCTGGTACGAATAGCACTGGACTAACTCTGCTAAACTCCAGACCTTCGGACCTCTGAACTTTAACAGTGTGTCTCTATTTGGCACTCACAACATGTGCAATATTACATTTTGTATTTTTATCATATCTCACTCATTTCTTGACAGATTTCCATGAATAAGGGGTCATTTTCAAGCTTACATAAGCAGCGTCGTCCTCTGTGCCCTCGCCATCCGGGACAGTGGGTGTGTGTCTCTGTTTAGCAGTCACACAACATGTACAATGCAATTTGTATTTTTATCATATCTCACTCGTTTCTTGATGGATTTGCATGAATAAGGGGTCGTTTTCAAGCTTACATAAGCAGCGTTGTCCTCTGTGGCCTCGCCATCCAGGACAGAGTCTGTGTGTGGCAGTCACACAGTATATACAATACAATTGATCTCTATTTTGTTCATATCTCACTCATTTCTTGATGTATTTGCATAAATAAGAAGTCATTGGAAAGCTTACATAAGCAGCATCATCCTGTGTGCCCTTGCCATCCAGGATGGAGGGTGTATGTGTGATAGTATATTGTCATGCATAGCTCGCTGTCCAGGAAGGTGAGCCTGTGTATGATAGTGTATAGCACATTGTGCACTGCTTGCCATCCAGAAAGGTGAGCTTATGTGTGTAACCTTGTCATCTTGCCCATATCCCTATCTATCCAACAATGTAGCATACCAGCATACATCATAGATCCTAAAGTGGGGGTTATGTTTACCCTAGCCCACCCTGGGATGTCTCATAACCAAGACTGCAGATGCTACAAACACCACCCCACATCCTTCATCAGGGTCCTAGGGAGGGGGCTGGGTGGTCCAATATTCATGATCCTGTGTCTGCAGAAGTCTGCAGCTTGAAAGTGACAGGTGTTCAATATAGTAGGAAATTCATCCATAGCTCATCAACAAGGACAGCAGATGCCCCAGTTCTTTTTGCAGACAACTCATCTAGGTCCTAGGCTCAAGGTTAGATGCCAGTTTGGGCTGTGGGTTGTGTCTGCAGAGCTGTGGAGACAGAGATATATTGGAATATGAGTGGCAAGAAAGAGTGACTTAGCATGAGCCAATCAATGAGCCAATTGATGTTGGCTCTGTTAGATATGGTGAGTGGGTGTCCTAGGTTAATGTTCAGGTCATTTTGAGGGTCAGTTATGTGCTGTGGTGTTTGAGGTACAGTTGAGGAAAGGGAGGGGTCAGGAGGAGGCATGGCCATTGTGGCATGGGAAGTGGCATTCACCTGAATGCCACTACTGCACAGAAGTAGGTGACACATGAGATGAGAAGAATTGATGTTGAGAAGCTACATGAAGGTATTCGAGACCGATGGAATGAATGGGTACATGCAGTAAGCAAGAGTATTGAAGGGTGGACTGATAAAGCCTTCCTGAAAGAGAATGTTTCAATAGAGATTGCTGTTTAATATGGTCAAAACCAACAGGTGTGCAGAGGAGATGAAGAAGACCAATGGGAGGAAGCAGAGCACTGGAAGAGACTGCACAATTATCAGCACATGTGGGCAACAACAATAGTGATAGCTACACATATTCAGTAATGAGGGGCTGATGCTAAGGAGTGTCACAGATCAATATCAGTTTCAGAGTGGAATGAGATAGATCAGCAAGATATTATAAGCTCACATGGGCAATGCATATATGACTCAGCAGATGCTAATGAACAGGAGTGAGTTGATCTTGCAACATATCCACTGCTGGATGAAGAAGGACAAGAGAAGAAGATATATGACCTAGAAGGATGTCGGATTCCACATTGGAAGACCCTCATTGGTGAAGATACAGGAATTAATGGAATGCTATTCAATCTGCAAACAGTCCATGAGCTATTCCAATGAAACCAGATTGAAGAAGAGGATGATATTGAAGACTGCCCAGTGACATTTCACTATTTGTATCCAATGGCAGGGCTGAAAACAATTGGACATATACAGGCCAAAGAAATCATGTCACCATTCATGGAGAAGCTGAAGGGGCTGAACCGACAACTCAAGGAGCAATATAGCCACAATGATGATAAGGAGGACATTGCAGCAGAATTGCTTATAGGATATGCACCTCTTGTGGAAGGGGTGTCCTGCAAAGGATACTGTTATGATATACTATATTTTCAAACATTTTTAACTTAGCGCATTTGCGCATTACTTTACAAACCTTCAGACTTCGAAGTCACGTGATGTGCACATGACCGTGGGAAACTACATGTGACCTATGGTCTAGACAAACACACTGCACACACGCCTTATTAATTTCCGCTTCTCTTTTCCATCATCATTCTTCTTCTCTCACGAACTCTTCTTTTATCTATCCATATCCAGTAGTCTTTCCCATGGACCCTATGGTCCGTGCGCCAACCTGTAACTTATATAAAGTAGCTGTACTCAACTGGACTCCCCAGTCTAATCCATTTGT